>VUQS01046193.1:0-12356 GCA_015108495.1 Heterochromis multidens
GATGTTATTGTGAGCTGCTAATATGTCTGTAACAGCTGCCTCAGGTAGCTCCACCTCAAAGCGAGCAAAGAAGTGGTTCAGCTCTTCTGCCGTTGAGGCATCACCTTCAGCAGCTCCATGTCTGGTCCTGTAGTTTGTAATCTGCTGGACTCCCTGCCAAACCTGCCTGCTGTTGTTACTGTCCAGGTGCTCCTCAATCCTCCTCCTGTAGTCCCTCTTAGCCTTTCTGATGCCTCTCTTCAGATTGGTTCGTGCCATACTGTAGAGGGCCTTGTCACCAGACCTGAAGGCGGTGTTCCTCTCCTTTAGCAGCCGCTGAACCTCTCTCGTCATCCAGGGCTTCTGGTTTGGGTAGACCCGAATGCGTTTCTCTACTGTGACAGTGTCCATGCAGGTCTTGATGTAGCACAATACACTGTCAGTGTAGAGTTCCAGGTCTGAATGTTCAAAAATCTCCCAGTTAGTCCTAGTATCTCTCCTCAGTTTCAGGCCACAAATGTGACCTACATACAGATTCTCGAAATCTAGTGGTATACAGGTCTTGAATACTGTATTCAGTGTATGTCTCTTCAATATAAGTCCAGCTTAGAGCATCCCCAAAATATATGATAGTGATTAGCTCCTGATGATCCACACTGTCTCCAACATTATGAGTGTGCATTCTTATATTCCCCTTGTGGTGGAGTCCTAAAGTGCCTAATGACATTTTTCCAACAAAGGACCATTAAAAACTGCATATTTGTTTCCAGTCCTCAGAGGATAGCCTTATTCCTGCTTCTTTTTCCCATTTTTCCTTAATATGTTGAGTATTATCATTCCTAGCTTGGGACAGTGTTTCATACAGCTTCTTGATGACTTTATTTATGGTGTAACTAAAAGCTGAGCTCAAAATGACAAAAAATGTAGATTTTATTGTTGATGGGGCTGTAACTTTACAAGTTCGGTTATAATAGTTGCGTATTTGAAGGTATCTGAAAAAGTCTCTCTGTTCAATATCATGATAATACCTCAATGTTTGGAGGTGGAAAATATGTTATTACAGGCCTGCTCGCCATTTTCATGGAGGTTGAGGATATATGAGGATGGATTGCTAGCCCAACCCTCCTCCTTTCACATCCGGGCTTAGGACTGACATTGGACTGGCAATAGTGGAGTTTCTGAAGGTATGATCACATCACCAAAGAAGAGGTTCTACAAAGATGTGGTTCGTGCAAACTACACACCACCATCGCCCACAGAAGACTCAGAGCAGCCGGCCGAATCCTTCGAATGGAGAACCATCAGATCCCAAAGACACCAATGACGCAGTTACCTCCTGATGTCAAACAACCAAGAGGACAGTCCCAGAGAAGAACGTTCATATAAGAACTAAAGGTGCTAAACATCAGCTGGGATGAAGCCGAGACCTCTGCCAAAGACTGGAAGCAGTTGAAGAAGCTTGTAGCCCGATGTGCTATGAAGCATGGGAGGATCAAGGTCTAAGTCTATGCAAGTCCTGGTGAGGCCAGAACCTCGCTGTTGGGAGCCAAACGTGTTCAATGCAGGAAGAACCCTGCCCACTGGAAGTAGTTCACAGCAGCAGTTATAGAAATGTGTTCCCTCCACTATTTAACCACTGAGGTCATTTTACAGAATTCAACAGCAACAAAGTTTATTTGGTGATCCCAATCTTTGAGACGGTCACAAAGCCTTAGTATCCACGAGGATTCACAGATCAAAGGAATCAAAAGAGGTTTTTCTTTTTCTTCAAATTATTCCAAGTTGTAAATATCATATACTGATATCTGTCACTCTCTGACTGACTGCTTTTTGTTTTAGAAAACATAAAAATAAACTTTTTTTCTTGACTTCCTGGATCTGGTCATTGGGTTTGTGTGTTTCTATTAGTACTGATGGGTTTCTGCCTCAACTTCATTGACTTCCAAGGTGCACGAAGAACACTCGAAGCATGAAGAAATACTTTATTATTTGACTGACACGTTTCGGCTTGTGGCTCCATCAGGGTCATCATAAACAATACTGCAGATTTTAAGTAACACGGATACAGAGCAGAAAAAATCCAACATTAACATCCACCAGTGGGCGTATATTGATGTGGTTTAAAGACAATCTTTGCCCTTGGAGAACAGGAAATCTGATTGGCGCCTTATTTGGTATAAACTGATGGGATATCTGGTCTAAACCACATAATCATACGCCCAGCCAGCCAAGCAAATTTTCAGAAACTACAAGATATTACCTTTCAAATGAAGTCTCAAATAATTAATTTTGTCCCTGCAGCTCTTGCATCATAACTGATTAGATTCGGGCATATCATATAGTGGAAAATTAAATAAAAATGGGTAGGATGGTAAGGGGTCTTACCCGTGAGGAAGTTGACGGTGATCCAAGCAGAAATCCCTGAAAAGAGAAAATGAGCAGGTTAAATGATCACTGGATTTACCGCCTCTATGCAGACGATACTCAGCTGTTCGCCTGCTTCAGGCCACAAACAGGTTCAAACTCTCTGTGATACATCAGGCTAGCGTCTGCATGCTGACACACACACTGTGCCAATAATTATCAATACCAACCATTTCTTTGGGTATTTAAAGCCAATGTGAGAAATCAACAGAGCCAAGACCACTGGAGTCAACCCAGTGAAAAATCACTGCCTCCAAACTGACCTCCTCACAATCAGCCAGTTTCTTTTCTACAATGATGTTTGATCTGTTTCACTAGAGGAAACTTCACAAAGTGCATTCTGGGTAAACTTACAGAGCTCATATCAGCCTGTGGGATAGGTGGCTGCTCAGAACAGGTGAGAGCAGGTGAAAGGTCTCCTTTTACCTACATTTAGAGACCAGGATCATCTTCTAGCTTCTGGATGTACATAATTTTCTAATGTGGAACATCCAGTCAACACCTTCTTCTTGATGTGCAAAAAAACAAACACGTCTGTTTGGACCAATGTGGAGGATCAACATAAAGACCAAGATCATGATCATTTACAGTATACACAGCTGGGTCTGTACATATTTGGACTGCAATATTTTTGGATACCTCTGCCTCTGTGGATCTGAGATTAAGATTTCCAGCTTACTTCAAGGGATTCAACAAAAATATTGTTTACTATATTGAACTCTTTACAAAGTTAAATACTCCTTTGATATTTACAGGCTGATATTCAGCTGATGAGGAGTTTCATGGCCAAAATGTGTAAAAAACTGAAGAAAACTAAGGAATAAATGAGCTGAGTGTTGAGAACAGATAAATAACTTTCAGTTAAACTTAAAGGAGCATCACATTAACCATTTTAGCCCCATAGTAACCAGATATGATCATAAAATGTGTTTCATATTCAGGACTAACTACTGAGGTCAGTAAAACCAAACTCCCTCCTCTGAGTCCTGAACTCCTTGCTGGATCCTGATTGGACGCATTGACAGCTGTATGTTGTCCCTCCTGGATCCAGATGTGACCCCTCAGCTCCAGATGTTTGGCCCAGCTGTGAACTTTGTTCCTATAATACCTCTGTCGGTGGATATGTATGGGAATGTAGGTTCAGCGTTTTAAATGCTCGCTGTGTATGGACACGAGGCCTGCCCGCATATAATCCAATCCTTTTAAAGTAGTTCATACAAGCAATTATGGCCATGTGGGATAATGTCCCACTTAATCTTACAGGGGGAGGCGAGTGGGGTGGGGGCGATTACGTGTCCCGTTTATTTCTGAAGCTGAAATGTTTTCTCCTTCTCTGCAAGCGGGATCAGCTCGTTACTCGTCTTTTAATGATCACTGAATTCACTTTTTATCCCACTCCACTTTTCCTGTCAGAGGTCTATCAGAATTCCCGCAGCCTTATCGCTCAGATATCGTGCCGTTCTTGGCCTGCATGCTTATCCCCGACTCAGATTACCCTCGGCCCGTCCGAGTGGAAGCGACTTATTGTTAATGGAGACCTCTGAGTGGTCCCTGGGAGGCGGCAGGGTGCTAAGTGCCGGTGTTTAGCCGAGTTTCTCCGCCTCCTGTTTGTTTTGTTAGGAAATTGCTTCTTAGCATATTGGGCTAAGAGTTTTATGGTAAAGCCCCTATGATACAGTTTCTACCAAGCCCCATAATCACCCACTCCTGCATGCCCAAAGGTCAGAGGTTGCTGGTAAAAGGCACTAAAGGCACTAATGGATGCGGCTGAGTGCAAATACTCCACCGTGGACACTAATGTCATCTTTGAGTTGACCTGAATAAGCAGATCCTCACCGCACTTTACTTCTGATCAGTAAATTACTTGATTTGACTTCCTGCTGCCTGATTAACCTTCGCTCTGCAGCAGATTCTTGATTGGAAGTTTTACAGGGAAACAGAAACACTCCTTTAAACATCTGAGTTATGGACTTAAATGTGCACTTTGCAGCACTTTTCATGTATCACACACACTCAAACACTGAGACCTTCCCGACTCTCTGGTGTCCTCTAACAGCCTGGACTGATTTCTATGTGAAGGACTCAAATTTTCCACTACAATCCAAAATGATCAATGCCTCTCTTCTGCAACACTCGCTAACATCATCTTAGAAATGGAGTCTGGTAATCGCGTGGCTGTCTCAGGAGGTATGGCAGGGTCATCTACCATTCAGAAGGTCGGTGGTTCAATCCCCAGCTCCTCCAGTCTGCATGTCAAAGATACTGAACCCTGAGTTACCCAAATGCATGAGTGTGTGAATGTGTGTGAATGAGGAGTGTTGTACTCACTAACATCACCAAACGACCAGCTCCCAGCACAGGACAGAAACCAACACTGATGTGGCTCCACACAGGATTTTACAGCCAACATTCGAGAAAGCTAGGGTTAGCCTTCTGTCTGGTGACATCAGCCAGAATCTGACCATCAGCAGGACGTCTGATTCCTTCCTCTGATAGGTCAGTCTGTGTGTGTCTCATGGCTGTTCTGGAAGATGTGAACTCACACACGATGTGGAAACACAAGCTGACTGCAGGCGTTAATAAAAGGCGTTTTTACGAGGTTGAAGGGGATGCCACCAGATCAGCAGGTATTTCTGACCCTAAAGCCTCCACAGTGAGATGTGTGCTGCGGACTGCAGGGAAGACCGGTAGGGGTGGCAGAGAGCTTGTGCACCTGAGGACACCTGCATGGTAGCCAAGGGAAGAGGTCCAGAACCGAAGGAGACAACCAGCCGACAGCTCTGAGGTCTGGACACAGAAGCAGAGTCAGCTGCTTGAAATCCTTCGTTAGGTTCACCTGAACGAACCTTTGACCTCCTGTAGACGGTTCTTGATGAACTCTCTGTCATCACAGCGCGAGCTGAAGTAAACAGCAAGCGAGTTTAAGCTTTCAGGGAGAAAACTCACGCTGTAAAGGAAACAGGAGCGTTCGATTTTTAACACAAACAAAAACGAGCTTCTCTGCTAAAATGAATCTGAAATCGTAACTGTTTTATCGCGGTTATCTCCTCACGTCTTTCAGTCACTGGGAGCCAAATCATGAATTAAAGGCCGATTCATCTCCCAGCGCTGCGATGCTTCTGATGAACATCCTCAAACATGGAGATCAGACGCCATCTCACACCTGACTGAAAACACCCGTCTATGATTTCCAGTTTACTGCTAATCTTTGACCCTCCATGTTTCTAATATTGGATCATTTTCACTCTCAGTAAACAAACATATTTAACATCTAATATTCTCATTTCATTGTTTCCTGTTAGGACTTGCTGTCTGATATCTCTGCCTGTTTTCATCGGTCTGTAAAATCAAACGCTCCTCTCCCGCTCCCCTTTCAGCTCCTTCCTAATCCTCCATATTGATGCTTTTCGTTGGGGAAATCAGAGCCGGAGCTCTAAAGGATGGACTCACCGTTCATCATCATCATCATCATCACAGATTAAACCCTGAGGAGACGCACAGATTCCCTCTAATCTAATAAAGTCATAAAGAGATGAAGATCCCGCTCAGGACGAGACCTCACCAGGAGTCACTGACCCTCCAGGAACTCACCTCAGATATGTCCAGGTGGATCTACTGTGTTACTGTGAATTCTTTCAGGTTAAACAGCTTTTATTTATTTAGTTCCTGCTCTGCCTCGCTCTCTTCAGCTGCTAACGGTTCCTGCACCACTTAAAAAGAACATTTTTCTTTTTAAGACCTCACAAAATAAAAATGTAAACCTGGGGACCAGGACAGGCCCACAGGATGGCTCTGCAAAGAGTAAAACTGCAGTTTTTTTACAAGATGTGAACAAGCTGAACTGAACAAATGAAATTCTTGTGCTGTGCTCATCTTCAGAGAGAGGCTGTAACGTATGTGTAATGACAGTACTGATGAACACGGGAAAACACAGACAAATGAAATGATCAGAGCTGCCGTAACGACATTTAAAGTCAGCCGACTGATTCAAGACATGAACTCATGCATGAAATAAAATATGCAAAGAATTAGCCCAGTTTTTTATTTTATCCCACTCTGTTAGGATAATAAAAATCAACATTTCTCGTATGCATTTCAAATTAAAAGCCCTCTAGAGTTTCAGCAGAGAGAAGCATTTTATTTCTGAGTGAGGCTTTTACTGGGAAATATATTCAGAAAATATTTTTATTTGAAGAAATACAGAAGGAAGATTATCTATGGATGAGACACTGAGAGGAGCTTTAGCTGATCTTCCATATAAGGAAATAACATGAAGAAAACGGGAGCTGGAGGACGAGGGCCCGAGTGTTTGGGCTGATCAATCAGATCGTCCTACCTTCATCAGTGCCGTCCATGATGGACACGCTGTCGTCTGTGGACAGGAAGGGAGACTCCAGGAACAGCGCCCTCACCTGGACACGAAGGAAACAACTGTTTGTTTTTTTGTCTTTGAGCTTCGTAAAGTGAAACTTTGAGGAGGCAGAAATGGAAGCTCAGTTTTATTTCTGCCAATCAATCAGTGATCTCTATTTAAAAATAATCTAACATTTTAATGCTGTATTTTTATAAAAATGACCCCCCTGTTCCCCACCTCCCTGTGTAATCTGCTGAATCAGAGCACATCTGATAATAAGAGCAAAGCCTCAGATTAAATCACATTTTGGCTCCCTGCTGTAGTCCTGTTATTACTGATTACTTAAAAGATTTAATAGACTTTTCTTTTCTGGCTCCAACACGACGATGAAGAGGAGGAGCAGCTGTGGACAAGCTTCAGCTTCCTGTGAGGACATGAGCTGAAGTAATTCACTCAGATAAATCAGAGCGTGAACGTGGAGCAGCAGCCAGAGGAAGTTATTAATCTGACCTGATCAATACCTGATCGATACCCGATCACCTCACTTTAAATACCTGTGCTGTAGTTATTGCTTTGTTTTGAAAAACAAACAAAAAAATTATTGTAATCTATTTAGAAATAAAAGAAAAAAAGAAAATTGAGTGAGGGAAAATTAAAACACAAAATAAACTAAATAAAAAAACAATTATAATTAGCAAACTGTGAAAGTAAAATAAGTAAAATAAACTAATTTATTAATTTATTTTTAAATAAATTATTATTTTTTAAAATGAGATAAGAAAATAGAATAAATTTAAAAATCATGAAATTATTTTAAAAAATGAGCCATGGAAAAACATTAAACAAAAACACTCTTGATGCATGCTCAATAATCCAGGTAAAAGAATCCCAAAAAGCTGAATCTGTTCATCTGGACGTAGCGGTTTTTTTTCTGAAGAAGTCACTTGGATAAGTTGACGAAACGTTTCTCCCACTAAAAAAAAAACAAAACAAAAAAAACGCTACGTCCAGATGAACAGATTCAGCTTTTTGGGATTAAACAAAAACAGTTTTCATAAAATATGAAATACAAATATAAGAATAAAAAATAAAACAAATAAACAGACAATAAAATAAAAGAACAAAAACAAACATGGGACGTTTAAAAAATTAAATCACTTAAAAACTGAACAATGGCTCACAACTGAAACTAAAATCTGAAATAATAAAAAATGAACATGTGTGAGCTCAGAGCAGGTTTTATTTAAAGCTGAGCTCAAACAGATCAGGTGACGTGTGTGTCTCACTCTGTCCAGCAGCTGGTTGGCTTTCTCTCCAGGAAGTAGACGGAGGCCGGCCGTCGCCTTCAGGACCACGTGGGTGGAGGTCCAGTACGAAGGGGGGATGCTGGACTTGGCGACCTCCAAGAGCTCCGCAATCCCTGCAGTACACTGGACACAGAGGGAGGCTCTGAGCATGCTCAGTCTTTACTTTGAATTAAAACTCTGAATCTTCAGCTGGACCTGCTGATGTTTACATAATTTAGTTTTTAATAAAATGTGTCTGCTCAGGACTTCCACCACAACCTGCCGGCTGTGGAGCTGCACTCGATTCATGTAATTCTATCCACCCTCTAAAACTCCGATCACTAACTGTGTGCTCGTACAGGCCGAGGAGGACAGAGAGGAGGTGTTCACATTAAACAAGGCTCAATGCTCCTTAAATGAGCTTAAATGTGTTTTTCAGCCCTGAAAATTTCCTGTGGATATCTGAACCACTCGACCCTCTTTGGCCCCATTTGGCCCCCTGTGAGTGCAGTACCAGCAGCGGCATACCTGCTGTGGGTCGTCGGCGTACGCAGACAGCCCCGGTTTAATGGCTCTGAACGTCTCGTGGGCCAGTTTGGGAGCTCCTGCAGGAAAAAAGATAAAAATATGCGACTGTGAGCTTCAGACAGATAAAAGAGGCGATACGCCGGCACATTTAATTGAATTTCACTGAGCGACCGAGTGACCCTGGACTTGTGCCTACATTTGAGCTGTCATTAAGCTCTTAATGACAATCCCAGCATGTATAACTAACAGGTGCTGCCATTAGTCCGGTTAGCTGTGATGCTAACAAAGGAGCCAAGACAGCACTCAGCCTGTGTGATTTAGCTTAGCGGTTAAATGCGATAACGAAGGCATTTGGCCGAGCGCTGCAGGAAACTTTCTCTAAGCCTAATAAACCAAAAAGCTCTAAAACACACTAATGAGTTTGTGTCCATTTGAACTGGCAGCAGCTCCCAGCAGCAGGACTTAAAGGCTGAAAGCTCCTCTTGTCTGCACGGATTCACGTCTGGTAATTAATGTTTGGGGCCAACATGTGTGGTTTTAAATACACTAAAAGCAGTTCATAAAGCAGGACTGTATCATCTGAGAGGATGTATATAAATCCATTTAGCATCAACTACAGAGGTTTAACACCCACATATCCCCTGATGTACATTAATATCAGCTGCTACTAATACAACAGCACACACAGATTTAGTTTAGTGGATATTTTCATTAAATATTCATCATTCAAATTCACATAAAGGGAAACTAATCTTAAATTTTAAGATTTCTGAATGGAGTTTGGTATGGAATCCCAATTTCCTGAGTCTGATGCACAAACTAAAGAAAATGCCTCAATGTTGCTCATATATAAGCACTAATTTCCCTCTGGGATCAATAAAGTTATTTGTATTCGTATTCGTAATATGAAAATATATTTACACTCTATATCGAACCTAACCTTAAATTTGGTCATTTTTGAATGGAGTTTGGTTTGGAAAATTTAAATTTACTAAGAAAATCTAAAACAGTTGTATCCTTAGATTTATTGAATCTGCGGGAGGATCAATATTTATTATCGCTCTTCACATTCTAACATGAAATTTGCTGACATTGATAGCAGACAATCAAACTCATATTAAATTGGCAGTTTTCTGAATGGACCTTGGTGAAGGATCACGGTGGTTGATGAATAAATGGGACTAATGTAGTTAAAGAAAATACTAACATAGAATTTTCAGGCATTTCATTGGAGTTTGGTGGCGCCGCATTATTCAAACTAATATTACATTTTTCAGTTTTCGGAATGGACTTTGGTGAGGACAGAGTAAACAGCCGGTTTTAATTCCACACTGACACTTTCACAGTAAATTATTCCTGTGAATAATTTAAACTTTTTAAGGAGTTAAAAAGTTGCATCCTGAGAGTTACTGAGTCTGCCAGTGAAAGAAAATACATCAATGCTGATCACTTACAGGGAAACTATTATTAAATTGGCAGATATTTGACTGGAGTTTGGTTTGGATACAGTAAATAGCTGCTATTTAACCTACAGGACACTTTCATGTGTTTAATGTAAAATAGCTGCATTCTGATATTTACTGAGTCTGAAAATACACATCAGTACTGATCACGTACAGACAAACTAAAATATGAAATCATCTGATATTTGAATGGAGTTTGGTGTGGAGTTATGCTGGTTGCTCGGCTGTACCTTTGTCCTCTATCTGGAACTTGAAGACGTGTATTCTGGTCCCGGTGCTCCCAGCATCGAACATGATGCCGTACTGGAAGCGCTGTCCAGCATCAGAGGCGGGCCCGCTGTCTGTGGTCCGGTCCGAGCTGGACTGGTGGTGGGGAGGTAGTCTGTAGGCTTCGGGCTTGGAGGTCGAGTAGTGATGCTTCACAAACATCAGGTAGGCGAGCAGGCAGCACACGAAGAGGAAAGCTCCGGCCAGCTTTGGTCTCTTCATCGCCTCTCATTCTGTGTGGAGCTGCAAGAGCTGCTAGAGCTGCTAACCAAAGACAGTACAAAAATATCCACATTTAACAAGAGAAACCATCATGTCTCCATTTAACAGGAGACCTTTTGCTGCATCAACCATCTGTGCAGCAGCTCAAACACTTCTTATCAGCTGAAGTCCACGTGGAGTAAAACTCAACATCTATCACTTCACTGGTTCAAATCCAAAACAAGATCACAAAGCCACGTGCATTCTGCTGGAATAAACTCACAGATATTTGAATGGAGTTTGGTGTGAAATCACTTCAGTTACTGCAGTGAACAGATGCTCCAAACGGTCATTTATAAGAGGTCAGATTCATGTTACTCAGCAGATGTTTGAGTTTCGGGTCAGCTTACTGAAAGGAACAGCTGCCAGTCAAACAGGACACAGTGTTTTTATGCTAGCAGAAAAATCATTTTAAAGTGGCAGTTTTTTGAATGGAGTTTGGTGTGGAATCAGGTTAGCTGGTGTGTTAACTGTTTGTACGAAAGCAATGAGACAAACACATTTTATATAAGTCATTTTAAAGGATACTGTAAACAGAAAAAGCAGAAAATAAATGTTTTTGTGTTTGTAGCAGCAATAATTCAGAAGCTAACAGCAGGCTAACAGCTAACAGCAGGCTAACAGCAGGCTAACAGCAGGCTAACAGCTAACAGCAGGCTAACAGCTAACAGGAGGCTAACAGCAGGCTAACAGCTAACAGCAGGCTAACAGGAGGCTAACAGCAGGCTAACAGCTAACAGCAGGCTAACAGCAGGCTAACAGCAGGCTAACAGCAGGCTAACAGCTAACAGCAGGCTAACAGCAAGCTAACGGCTAACAGCAGGCTAACAGCTAACAGCAAGCTAACGGCTAACAGCAAGCTAACAGCTAACAGCAGGCTAACAGCTTCCCGCCGCTCAGACGGGAAACCGGGAAACCGGGAAACCGAGCGGGTACACACCGAACAGAAACCGTGAGCTCTCCTCTCCTTAACCCAACACTCCGCTCACTTCCCTCCTCTTCGTCACTTCACACCTCCTCATTCTGAACCGCTGTCAACAACACGACGCCGTCTGATGATGTCAGGACGTGCGCGGCGGGGACGTGGCAAACATTAATAATGACTAGAAGCATAATTAGACTAATAATTATAATAATAATAAAAGCTAATGATGCTAGTCTATGAAAATAAAGAGGATAAAATCATTATTAAAATTAATTATTTATTTTTAAACGTTATTAAAATGTTTGTCAGTCTTTCATGTTTTTACTGGTCTTTGTGGATTTAGTAAACTATAATATCTCTCTATATAAACTGGAATACAAATATTTTAAGATGTTAAACTTTTATTTATGTATTTTGCATCTATTTTAATGTAAAATATGTTTTTAAAGATTATAATAACTCAGTGTTGGCTGCCTCACCTTTTCTTTTTTTTCAAGGTAAGTTTGAAATCAGTGGTATATTTCTAGAATAGATTTCTTTTTTTTTTCATTTCTTAACAAGACTTTTATTGTGAAACATTAGCAGGAAGTGGATTTTTCTCTTCTTTTTTTTTTGGCAAGTTTTTTATGGGCGCAACCCACATACTCACCTCTACTGCCCAACCCAAAGAGAACAGAACAAAAGAAAATGGGGAGCACACAGGTCCAAAGCACAAACACACAGTTCTGTTGGGACTTGGACTGGGTTCTGACTGAACGTGAACTGACCTCTCCGTTCACCCCTGTTGAGGTGTTAGCTCAAAAACTAGACAATGAAGGGAATAGGATGGATAACCCTATTTTTAAGTTTTCAAAAATGGTATGGCAAGA
>VUQS01046203.1:0-18771 GCA_015108495.1 Heterochromis multidens
CTGTATTATTGTAGGGTTTTTACCTTACGATATAAAGCGCCTTGAGGCAACTTTTGTTGTGATTTGGCGCTATATAAATTGAATTGAATTGAATTGAATTGAATTGAATTGAATTGAATTGAACCATAACCACAGCTTTCTATGACTTAACCCTAACCAGAGACTTTATTAACTAACCCCCCTAACCACAGGATCTGAGTGCCTAATCTTAACCATGGACATTTGAAGGACTACACCTGACCACTGACACTTCTGGACCTGCCCCAGGATAGTGAAGGTCAAGTACTGAGCTCCAACCAGACAAATGCATTAAAAATGAATTGAGGATCAATGTTAGTCAAGTGCCTTAACCTAACCCAGCCAGCTTAGTTCAGTCTGAGCTGCAGAGGAAATGTACAGTGGTGCGAAAAAGTATTTGCCCCCTTCCTAATTTCTTAGTTTTTTGCATATTTGTCACACTTTTAATATTAGACAAAGATAACCTGAGTAAATACAAAATGCAGGTTTTAAAAGATGATTTCATTTATTAAGGGAAAAAAGTTATCCAAACCTACCTGGCCCTGTGTGAAAAAGTAATTGCCTCCTAAACCTAATAACTGGTTGTGCCACACTTGGCAGCGAGAACTGGAATCAAGTGTTTGTGATAACTGGCAATGAGTCTTTCACATCGCTGTGGAGGAATTTTGGCCCACTCTTGTTTACAGAATTGTTTTATTTCAGCCACATTGGAGGGTTTTACAGCATGAACAGCCTGTTTAAGGTCATGCCAAAGCATCTCAATTGGATTTAAGTCCAGACTTTGACTGGGCCACTCCAAAACCTTCATTTTGGTTTCATTTTGGGGGTTTTTAGCCATTCAGAGGTCGACTTGCTGGTGTGTTTCAGATCATTGTCCTGCTGTATAACCCAATGGCTTTGTAACTTTTTCCAGACCGATAGATTCTTTAGATCGTGGCATGATGTGTTGCTTTTTGAGATCTTTTAGCCCACTTTACTTTGTCAGACAGGTTCTGTTTAAGTGATTTCTTAATTTAGCAGGTCTGGCAGTGATCAGGCCTGGGTGTGGAAGTGAAACTGAACTCAGCTTTACAAAAAATGTGGTTAATCAAAGTTAATTGATGATTTCACACAGGGCCAGATAGGTTTGGATAACTTTTTTCCCTTAATAAATGAAATCATCATTTAAAAACTGCATTTTGTATTTACTCAGGTTATCTTTATCTATGATGAAAATTTGTTTGATGATCTGAAACATGTAAGTGTGACAAATATGCAAAAAACCAAGAAATCAGGAAAGGGGCAAATACTTTTTCACACCACTGTAGTTTTAGGTTTTTATCTCTCTGGTGAGGAACATACACTGGCCTGTGCATTATCTTTGGCCCTCTACTCCAAACCAATATTGGTCGATGGACCGGACTGGGGAGTGTCATCACATCTTCCTGACCTTAACCCTAATCCTGCGTTTTAGAGAAAAAGTAAAAAGTACTTTTTGGGAAAAATGTGAATGGGTTTGGACGTGTGTCAGTTAGAATGACTATTTTTTGATTCCTGGTTGTCAAGACTTGAGAGAACAATTTTTTAAAAGAAGAAAAATGACATATTTGGGGAAAAAAGGGTTAGGTTCGAGGTCATCACAGATGGTTAAACCTCAGAGGGTCTAATTTTTGCATCCAATTTTTATTTACATTTTACACAGCCTCTCTACTTTCTCCAAAGGGAGGCTTTATATTACAGGGTTTCAACAGTTTCCAAACATCAGTAAACATCATTATGACAGCACACACTTATTTTCTATGACACAGACATGAGACACGAGACACAATCATGGATCAGTCATAGGCAACTGGGACGCTAAAGCAAAATGTAAATATGGTCTGCAGATCAAATATGGTGTATCAGCTTTACACACAAAGCATATTTACATTTAATTTTCAACTCTCAGATTTATACAGTCGCACACACATAGACACATGCAGCAGAGTGCCCACTGATGTCTCATCTCCAGACAGCAGATTACTGGTTTTGGATTTACAGTTTTAACCCTGTCACACTTGAGGAAGACAAGTCAATGTCCCTGCAGACGTCAGCTCATACTTATGGCTTTATTTATGTATATCCAAGGACGAGCCAGGCAAAGCTTTGAGAACGTTTTACTAATCTCACGGAGGGGCAGTTGATGCATTTAGATGATTACATTCAAAAACATATTGAGCGTTTTTTGATGTATTCTGCCAGTGAAGCCGAGAACAGGAATTGCAAAGTACTAATAACATAGAGTGCAAGAGGTATAGTGGTAATCAGCTGAGGAAAGAGAAGTAGTTTTCCATCATTTACAGGTAGCCAAACAATTAAACAAAAAGAAATAGTTAAGACAGAGTCGGATTTGACAAATAAAATCTTTGGGGAAATATAAAGCAAAATAATCTACTCGTTTCAGGATAACTAAAGGATGTGGGAATGTGAAGACAATGAGAGGCGAGAAGGAAGGAGAAACAGGTCACACAAGGTCAGGATTCAATATTTGTGCCCACGAGGCTCCAGATGAGCAGGGAGAGGAGCAGGATGGGTAAAAAAAGAGAGCAGAAAAACATAAAAAGAAGGCACTGAACTCTTACCTTTCTACCCTCAAGGAATTTAAGAGCTGTACCGATGTTGGCGACCCAGTGGATCCTTTTTAGCTTCTTGCCCTGTTCACATGGCTAGAAGGAGAAAGGAGAACAATGGATATGGAAAGAAAGAAAAAGGGAGACAGAAAATTTTAACTTTACTATGAACTGTAGCACATGTATAAAAATTTGGCATGGTTTAAACAGACAATAAAACATAGATGAAAAAAATTAATAAATAAAGGTTCTGAAATAATAAGACTAAAAGGTCCAGTCAGAGCTGTGTTTGACTATAAACAGTCAGATCAATAGGACAGAGGCAGATTAGACCTTAGGCAGTATTGGTCAAGTAAAATCCTCAAGCCGTGTGTGTCTTTGTCTGTGTTTGTGAACTCTGATCTTTCCTTGTTAATCTGGGCTTTCCCACTCAATTCAAACATCCTAATAAAAGCAGATCAATAGGCATTTCCATATAACTGTGGCTCATTTCACATTCACTGCATTAAGTTTGTAGCTCGCTGGAGATCGACCGTTGTTATATAAACAAACAGTCCAAAATAACATTTCTCTGTTATTGGGTAAGTGTGAGCCGGGTTATACACTGGTTCAGTGTGAGAAAGTAAAAAAATGTAATCCAGAGAGATCAGAGAAGGGGAAGTGTTTGAAGTTTGTAGCCAAATCACATGATGTAGAAATGACCCAGAGGCTCACCAGCTTTTGTCCTGAAAGGACTTCCAGCAAGGCCAGCAGCATCACACCATCCTTTATGTCCTCAAAGAGGTCCGTCACCACCAGGGGAGGGACACGCTGCAGAAGAAAACAAATACAGTCATGTGATTTAGGTGTATGAATGTAAACTCAAGTGCAATGCTTAAATCAGTAACATTTTGGCTTTTAACATTAAGAGCTACATGAAAACATTGTTCTGAAGGTGAGTGTGTAGTTTGAAACCTCATAATTTTTCCAGGCAAGATATTTCTAAACAAGTGACTGAATTTATGTAGCTACTTGTGCAAAAAAAAAAAAGGCCTCACTGTTTACATAAACGTTTTATGTCACACAAAGCTTTCCCAGTTTTCTCGGAATGCAAAGAGTCGGGATTACGGTGCTAAGAGCTCTAGCAATGTACAGAAAACTATGAGGCAAGAAGTGTGTTTTTTTGCACATTATCCCCCACAAAGCTGCACAGTGAATACATAAACCAAAACATAATATATATATAACACTGTAAGACTTTAATTTAAACTCGTGGAACACGGATGAAGAAAATCTAAACAGAGTTTGGTGGTGCCATGCATTACTGACAGCTAGATTCACCCATAAGCACAGGCTCAGGGGACTCTGAACGGCTTCTTCAAATCCTAAAATATGCTGATGATTTCAAACTGTATCCTTCCCATTGACTTCCTCCCTGACCTGACACAGACTTCCAGACTTCCAGACTTGAGGAAATCCACATATCTCTGTTTCTCGCCGCCGCCACATCAAGGATTTCTCTTAAAGCACAGTCACATGCTGGGGCTGAGGAGAGCTTTAGAGAGGAGGGGGAGCATTCAGACGAGTGAACCATTCACAGGGAGATTAGCGGCAAAGGGAGTGAGTGAAAAGAGGGAAGGCAAAAAGTAGAGATGTGCGCACAACCAGTGTGTGTGCAGCCGGAGTGAAAATATATATACAACCCCAGCAAAGTGAAAATGTGAGAGAGGTTTAATTGGGTAGAAGGAGTGGCAGCGAAAAACATGACAGAGGCAGTGAGAGAAGGGACACTAACCTCACGTCTTTCAAATTTAATTAGCAAATACAGCAGCACTTCTCACTAATTCCTCTTCTAACATCGTTTCATGGCTTTGGATATTAGAGTTTTCAGACAGCACTTGTGCCCATATCATAAACTGACAGAAGAAGCACTTAGAAAAGATCCCATTCAAAGGGATAAATTATACCATGAGCTAATTGAAGTCAAATTTACCTATTTGTTCATTATAATCCCAAAGCTAATGAGGAAATTTCAGACTAATTACAAAATAAGAAAGTAATATTCATTCCCTCTGCTCGGCAACATGCAGTAAAAAAAATAAATCACGAACTTAATGAGCTAATTACACATGAGCGTCTGGGTCCTAATTGATTGTGAGCAGAGGAGTTTGAGGATGTGTGTCTGTCTGTGCTCTCTTGTTATTCCCCTGGTACATTTGACTGGATCCCAACAGATCAACGGCATGAACGACATGAGGGGGGGAGAAACAAAGAATAAAAACTAGAAGCCTATTGCCAAAATCTTTTGAGGATGATGGTATTCTGAAGGGGAATTTTTGGCACATAAAAGCACTGATGTAAATAAATTTAACTTCAAATCATGCAGGACTTATGCAAAGTCCTGCAAAAGCTTATAACAGCAAATATTTATTTGAAATACTTTCTGGATGCATCCAAAAAGGGGAACACTTAAAACTATAAACTACAGAAACAAAAGGTCGAAACAACACTGGAGCAAGAGGAACAAAAACTCTTACAAAGGACAAGGGGAGACAGCGACTATATATACACACAGAAGGGCAATCAGGGAAGTGGAGACAGCTGGAGAGAACGAGACACATCTAAATTAAAGAACTAAAGAAAACAGAAGACGAGACAAGAGAAGCAAAACTAAAAGCAAAGCACAAGGAACAATAACTCTCAAAATAAAGCAGGAAGTGGGATAACTAAACGAGGAAATCACAGACACATGAAGGAACTTAATACAGGAGGATTGACACGAGACGATGGGACACTGAGGGAAAACTAAACTCTAAAGCAACCGGGAACTAGGAACAAAACTAAACACTAAACTAGGAATCATATAGATTATTTAAATAAACAAAATCAGAAAGAACAAAAAACTCACAAATACTGGGTCAAACGACCCAGGACCATGACACTTCCTCCCACAGTCTGAAGACAGCCCATTAGGTTAATTAGTCATTTTAAATTAGCCGTAGGTGTGACTACTGAGCATAAATGGTTGTCTGTCTCTCTGTGTTAGCTCTGCGACAGACTGACATCCTGTCCAGGGTGTACCCAGCCTCTCACCCTATGACAGCTGGGATAGGCTCCAGCAGAAGAAGATGGATGGATGGATTGTTTAGCACAATAATCATTTTAGCTTAGTCCATGACTCCTAAACACAAAGCATGAACTGAAATGAAATTTAAAAAAAGCAACACTGCCATCAAAAAAAAAAAAAAATACTGTTATTGGCTGTGCCCACAACAAATTAACAGGAGGACGCCACAAGCATAGTTGGCTGATTGAAATTTTTAATATTATGAAAAACATATCAGCAGCTTATTTAGCTGAAGCATATGCCATGTATCATGATTTCCTGGGTCTGAACTTCACGTGCATGGGGTCTATCACCCTCTCCCCTTGCTCTAACCCCCAAAAAAAAGAGCAAGCAGTGGGAGCAGAGGAGTAAACACAGAGAGGAGCTGAGAGCTTCATTTTTTTTACTGCTTTAATCTCAAAGAACACTTGCTTCACTGATGGCTGAACTAAAGCTGTTTTCTGGGAAAACGCCTGAAAGACGATGAGACCTCTGCCGTTCACACTGGCCACTCTGTAATTAAGCTTTAACCTTCTCAGAAAGGATTTGTCAGAGTGGAAACTTGGGGTCTGCTGACTGAAACCCCCCCACATATGTCACGCCACTACCGGGTGCAACATAAAACATTCTCTGAGGAGAGCAATTTTGCAAGTAGAGGGTGACTGTGTGAATCTAAACGACATCAACCTTTATCTAAATGAAATGCACACCCTGGAAAAATACTACCTTGCAGCTCTCTTACAGTTCATATCTTTGGCGAGTTAATCTGGTGAACTAATGAGAGTCATTCATCTTCTGTATAAATTACCAGCTCCAATACATCCCCTCTCATAGAAAGTCTTTGTCGGAGCTCATAAGACTTCTTTTGTTATACCTGTGGAGTAGAAAAGTGAGGGGGAGGGCGGGGATAGCGAAAGGAAGTCCTCATGCTATGGCTCGACTCACCTAACGATTAATCACATACCTTTAGGCAATGAATTAAAGACCTGTGATAACTGGAGTGGCCTAATCATCTGCATAGCCAAGGGTGTGATTTATCCCTGTGAGAGCAAAGCTAAACCAACTGTTAAAGCTTCTCTGTTTTCATCTTCTCCCTCTATCCTCACTCACTTTCACACCACTTTTTTTTTTGCCTAATGTGTATGAGTAGCTATACGTGTGAGAGTGAGCCCATAAGATGCCACATACTGTAATCTCTACTAGTCTGCAGAATGATGACTGTAAGAAATGCCCCTCTTTATCCTTAGTACCACCTTTAAGTTAGTGAACCTTTACCCCCTGCTCATCACAAAGCTCTTTGAAAATTCACCAAGCCGCCATGACAGCCAAGACATTTTTAGACAAATATAGTCCAATCAGTATCACTATGGTAACGTCAGGCATCAGGTGAAAGTGTAAGCAGCTTCATGATGAGCGAGGAGGACATCAGCTACGTAATGTGATCAACTTGGCAGAGGGAAAAGCACAGGGAACAAATATAGTTTTTTCTTCCAGTTAAAGTGTGATGGTATGACTAATCTATTAATTACCTGAATCCATTAATTAAGGCAAATTTAAATGGAATTTTAATGAAGTTTCCAGGATCTTTGTTGGATCAGTTCATTTTTACTGCATGAATGTTGTTCTAGCAGGAACCGTCTTATTGCACTTTATGTCAAAAGATTAGTTAGACATCTGGCCTTCTTGCTGAAAGCTATACGAGATAATAAATGTCAATCTCCTGCTTTTAGAGCAAATATAGAACTAGGACAAAGCAGCAACCTTAGGGATGAAAAATTAGCCCACTGCTGAAGTGTCAAAAACTACAGCCCCATGAATGGCCACTTGAAGCTGGCTGCAAAAAGAGGTCAATCTCCCTAGACTCCTATGTTAAAAATGGTCAGCTTCAGACAGAGGTGAGTTTTTTTCTATGTATTTATTTATTTATTTATTTTAGAAACCACTTGTTTAAGTAATTCAAGTCAGTGATCTGGACTTCTCCACTGTTTTCAGAGGAGGGATAGTGGATATATTGGGAAAAGGATGCTGAAGATGGAGCTGGAGCTGGAGGAAAAGAGGAAGACCACAGAGGAGGTTCATGGATGTAGCGGGTTGATGTGACAGAAAATGATGCAAGAGATAGGGTGAGATGGAGGCAGAGCCGCTGTGGCCATACATAAAAGGAGTAGCCAAAAAAAGAAGAAGAAGAAGAAGAAGAAGATCCTAAGCTGCTGGAGCTTCATCTACTCGTCTAAATATTTACAATGCAAATGTGTGATATGTATTCATCTTCTCATTTAACTCATTTGACAAAAAAAAAATGTTGAACTGTTCATTTAAGCTTCATAATCCAAACTTCTTGGGAATCCCTCTCCAAAATTTTCAATCACCATGAAACAGCAAACGGATCGCAGCTCTGCTCTACTGCAGGAGAATGACTCAATAAATAAAGTATGTGGTTATACCTTAAATCTCATAAAAAATTCACAGCATTTAAATATTGGGCTGTGTGTGTAATTTTCTGCTGGCACGGTCCTGAGACGTGCTTATTTAATATTACGTCATGGTTTATTCCCTTCTGAGTGCTCTTCAAATGAATTTTCTGCTCCACGTCACCACAGTTTAAGGCCTCCACAGCTGTCGTAATCAAATAGGGAACCTTGAGAAGAGCGTCACTGATTGCAGTAACACTTAATTGTGTTGCACTGTGCCATATTTGCCTTGTCTGCCCATTCCTGACATACCATTTAAGCATTAATGAGCGAAACTGATGAGCCTAACGTAGTAAAATGCAATAATTACAGGCCCCTCAGCATGCGGTGGCATCAAGTGTGTTTGTTCAGTATAAGTCGCAGACATATTGTCCAAGAACATCGAGTAGACAAATGAAGAGCAGGCTTGAATGAAAAACTCTTATCCTAAACAATCTAAATTGGCCCATATTGAGATAGAGAGGTTACTAAGATGTAAATTAACGACTGTAGCTGGCAGGGGAAAAAGATATACACTGTATTAAATGCTGTAATGTGAAAGTGATAATTAGAGTGAGAGTAAATCCTTGCTAGTAGCTATATGAGATTGAAAGAATAACAAGGAATAAAAAAGGCATGCAAGAAAGAAGGACCATGTGTGGTCTGAGCTGGAACAGGCAGTCCCATGACCAGAGCGTGTACACAGGATGGAGTAAAGTCATTCACAGTGGAAAAATATTGAGATCAGGGAGTTTTAAAACAAACACCAGCACCAGCTTTTGTGTAAATGGATAACACAATGCTGGCAGTAGCAGTGAAACATAACCTGACTTTCTTACCTTTGCCAAGTGGGAATTGATCCATTTTGTGAACGTCCTTTTCTGCACTGCTTCCTGCTCATCTGTAAATCAGAGCCCAGAGCATCACTATTAGTCGCACGCAATAATAAACAAAGAAAGGATTAAAAAGACAATCTTCTCATTGTCTATTGTGAGAGGTGATTGGGTTTCTGATGCTGGATGGTTGCCTCTTGTTATATTTGGTACTATTCCTGTCTCTCTAATGTGTCAGTCACACCAAATCATACCTTACACTAATGTACAAAGAGAAGGCATTTGACATTTACAGATGGCATTTTCATTATCTGAACTCGTCTTGGTGAGGACAGAAAATTATGCTCTCAAAAATGCCCTTTAAATGATAGAAGGCCAGTGGTTCTCCCTCTCATCGGCCATGATCTAGTCATTTCTGAGTACAGTTTAAGCATGAAATCTGTTCCTCTGTTCAGTGCTGTGATCACAGTACACAAACCCAACATTACCCCAAATGCATTGCTATTGTTTATGGAAGCTAAGGTAATGAAGGCCCTTTTGGAAAGACACAATCAATAGCATAGATGTCTGCTGACGATGTCCCCTAAAAAGCCACTTAACCTAAATGAGAATAACATAATAAATCAAGTCAGTGCATAACCAAGCATATATACAATTTCCTGTGCCTTTATAGAATGAAAATGTGTGTGTTCTGCTGGCTTTTTACCAACTAATGCACAGTTTATTTTTTGTGATATCTTGTCTCAGCAAAATTCAATGTTATGTGCAGCCCATGTATTAGAAAATTGAACTTGAATGAGGTTATCTGAGAGAAATTCATGTGCAGCTGCTGCTACACTTATACTATTAGAGTGTACACAACTGCACAATCTACCTGGAATTCAAAGGATCCCATCATGCACATGCAACTGATGTTTTTTATTGTCCCGTCTGTGCTGCAGAGCAATATCCTTGAGATAAGCACATTATCAGTGAGAGAGGACGTCTGACACAGTGCCTTCTTCTACCTTAATGAAATATGCTGACGCCTTGATTGCACTCAAGTTGGTTAGTGTGTCACTGGGTACTGTGGGCAGAAGCGAACGGGAAGAGGTGTGTCTGTGTCAGAGGAGAGGTATCTTTCATACATAATGCAGATACACTCACACATAGTCATACGTGCCACTGAGCAGGTCCCTGCTCTATGAATTAATCTTTTGATTGGGTCCTGGAGTAATCAAATATTGATGGACGGTAATATTGGATGAGAATGGGGAAAGATGTTCCCCCCTCCACATCCTAGAGCAGGAACATGCGTGACGGAGAACATGCCTGCACGTGTGCGGTGCCAGCCTCGCAGTCTCAGGGACGAGGTGACTTTGAACCTGCTGCACACATGCAGTCACTCTTAACCACACACGCTCAGATCCTTTCAATATCACAAAGGAAACAGCCATCCTTTGCAGCAGCATTTTAACACACTTGATTACCTTCTGTATCACTTGTCTCATGCACAGTCCCTGACTTCCCACTTTGACACTCCCACAGTGAAGATGACCTTAATAAATTATCATTAATTCAGCCAGGGAAAAAAAAGAGTACAAACTTGGTGCAAACAAACTGACCAGTTGTCAAATGTCACAGAGTATTTTCTTTCTAATTTCTCAGGAGAATGGACTGATAATGTGATTTATCCATCAGAGACAAGCTGGCAGACAGAATGCTGAATATGTGGTATCCAAATACTGATGAGCAGAGAGGCAGATAGCCACAGGGTCAGACAGAGAAATAAGGAATCAAACATTTTGACAGTCAGCCCGCTGTGCTGTGACACTTGCAGTGAGTTGTTACTTGTCTGCTGGGTATGCTTGTTTCACCTGCTGGAGACCTCCACACACACACACACACACACACACACACACACACACACACACACACACACATTCACTGACTCTGCCGATGTGGAAACGCCCCCTTCAGATGTCTGCCCATTTCACTTTATACACACACTCACAGCTTCAAAAAAATTTATCTTTCAGGGAACTCTAAGTAAGAAAATTGCATTGCAAAATGCACACAATCATTCATATTTACACACACACACATACACACATATCCAGCAGGCACGTACAGTCCATGCTGCAGTGCCGCTCTAAATCACACACTCTACACACATGCAAAATACACATTTTGTGCACTTGCTTTCTCTTTAAGAGTCTCTCTGTCTCAGTAGGACACACACACACAGCCACGCACACACACTGCCCCACTTACCCCGGAGGTAGTGGTAGAAGCCCGCCACCAGGTTGAGGGATGTGTTCTTTTTCGGGGAAGCTTCGCCCCCTACTCGCCATGCCATCTTGTACCCTGGACTACGCCTCAATTTCTGCTTGTTCTCATGGGGACATTGAAAGGACATCAACGGCAACCTCCGGGAGAGGCAACACTTGCCCTTGCTCCTGCCCTTGTTGTCCACCCCCACCCCCCCTTTTTTTTGGGGAGGTGTCTTTAAAGAGCTCCCTGGAGCACCGGACCTCCTGAGATGACAGCAGTGGAACTGTTGCACTGAGGTAAAGCAAGGAGGAAGGAACCACGCTCTTGTTTCTCCTGTCGCCCTTTATGTACTGCTGTCCTCTGTCCTGTCCTGCAGACTCAATCAGACTCAGTGGTTTTCCTGCCTGTTAAGCAGCTTGGGAGTGTGATGTGAGAGTACGCGTGATGCAATGACTGTTTGTGTGTATGTGTGTGAGAGAGTGCTGCGCAGTGCCGGCTTGCCTCAGCATCAATCCTTTTTTTGCTTAGTCCCCCTCTCTCTCTCCCTGTCTCTCTCTCTCTTCCCCTCTCATACACTCTCTACCTCGGTCCTTCCCTCCCACGTTTTCTCTCTGTCTCTCAATTTTTCGCTATAGGCTGCAGGAAAAATCCACTTCCCTCCAATGGCCAGCCAATCAGAGTGCGTGGGAATGAGTGATGTCACAGTAGCCCCATACGGATATGGAGAGGGAGGACTGAGCGGTGGTGGGTGGGTTAAAGGAGACCATTTAGCAGGTTAGTAGGGGAAAAGCAGGAGCTCTACAGTGACAGCACCATACACACAAACACACATGCTCTAACGCAGCGCGGGGACAGACGTGCAGGAATTCCCTATGTGCTGCTGGCACTCTTAATTCCCCTCCTCTCTCTCCCTCTGTCATCCACACAGTTACCATGCAGTGCTCTGAGGTATGCAGCTTTTTACTCCATAGAGCCTGCAGGGGAGCAGACTATCACTGACAGTGATCCTGTCTGATCTCCTACTGTACTCTCTTCAAAAAAAAAACTGCTTTCATCTCAACCACAGTCACAAACAGTACATCTGTCTGTTTGTTTTCTTTCGGGGAAGGAAGTACTGAACAGGAGAGGTAAACAATATGGGAGAATGCAATATCTGGGATGAGGTTTGGATGTCACACAGCATGAAATGTACACAGTCCACAAAGCATCTCGGACAAGGACAATATAGGGAAGTCCAGAACAAAGAAAACAGTGTTAGTTGTGTTTTAATCCACTTTCATTCTGATTCAGTCATGCTGTGGAAACTGCACTGCTGCTGCTGCTGCTGGTGGTAAAACTTTTACTGTTAAACAAGGCAACAATCAAAAATTAGACAATGGGCACATTGTTTGTCCAACTACTGAGAGTTCAGTTTATAAAGGCATGTTCTCTGAGTGCAAGAAGTCCCAAGATGATACTGGGAATTAGACAAAAAGCTAACTTGTGGCATTCCTTTCTTCTCACGATGTTGCATAAAGTTGGGTGTGCATGTAGAGTGGCTGTAGCAAAATTAGTAGAAAGTGTCACAGTATGTTGACCCTTTCTCCTTTCACGCTCTGATTTGTATCTCTGTTTCTGCCTGACCTGTGCTCTCTTGTATTCAGTCTTTCTGTTTGTTCCCCATTTCCTCTAACAAACACAGGCGTACGCACACACACGAACACAGAAACATACAGCCAGTATGAGCTCTGGCAATGTTAAAAGCACCAAGCTCCTCTTTGAAACCATATTCAGAGAGTTTCCTGGAAAGCAATATTCATGCTGAAGAGCCTGGTATGTCTTATATCAGCCTTAAAGATGAAAGGACCATTCATCATTCGTATGATTTTCCCTTTTTGTTCTTTGGGTTCCCCCCATAAGGGATTTTAATTATAAAAGTCATAAATAACCGATGGCAGCTGTCATCCGCTATCTGTCTGCTGATAATCACACTGCTGACACTCCTGCCTCTAACAGCCCTGGAACTGGCCGTCATAATGCGAGCCTATCCCTCGGATGTGTCTTTGAATCAAGTGTCTGTCAGAGTGCGTTTCACAATTCTGAACATACAGTTTGAGAGCTGTGTATGTGCCGGACTGTGCAGGCATTTTAGCTTGACTGAAAGTTCAAAGAAATATTCATGCAGCCCTGTTTTTTTTTTCATATTTACATTTACATTGCCTTTACCAGCCTTCTCTAGACTATAAAAACATGATTTATGCCAGTGGAAAGCAGAAACCATTGGGGCTTTCATTCTGCACAAACTTGCAATCCCAATTCAATAACATTACTGCAAGAAAATCCTTTGGCCCATACTGCGCTGCAACCAGACAAAGATCTATTGTTCCAGTGAGCCCACCCATTATCAATGATGTAAATAATAAAACAGAATATATTGACCGATGCACAGTGTGTTTCCATTTATTCCAGCCTCTCTGCCAAGTTCAAGGTGCGGCCATGCTCAAACTCAGAAGTGTGAGGGAACTATCCGAGGTGCTGAATGCGCCAAAAAGAATTTATTAGTGCAATTTTTAATCCACTTTAATACAGTAAATTTACAAAGACCCAACACTAAATAGGACCAGTTATAGCCATGCAGGAAGTCCAAATCTTTTAAGCTACAGTATTTCTGGTTTTGTTGGTTTTAGATAATTCTTCCTTTTAACAGCAAAACATGGGGAAGCAGAACTTCTCTGGTAAGCTAAACTGTTAAGAAAAATAACCCCAGGACAAAAATCAAAACAACATGGTTAGGATTCATGGGACTTATTAGACTTCACCACGGGAGTTGAGAGAACCACAGGGTGAGCAGGTGCACACAGACACACATACACACACTTTGAATAGAATAAGCTGAATGGAGACAATCACTTTCACATCTACTGTATGTACAAGAATAAACCAACAGACTCCTTTAGGCTGCAGATCTCAGGAGTGTTTCAGTCTTTCCAAGAGGAAAAAAAAAAGAGGGGGATGGGGGTTGAAACAGCCTGAACCTCAGCTGGTGTGGATCCCTGTTGGAGCCCCTGGCAGCCCCAGAAAATACCAGATCCTTCACTGAGGTTGTGGAGGTTGGACATGGGTCAGCGCCTGGCGCTCACACAGGTATGTCTGCGGGGTGCGATGCTTCCAGAGGAGAGGAGGAACCGTCTCTTTTCAGCCATTAAAGGGAAAACAAACGGCTCCCTGGAAGGTGGAATAACGCTGCTTCTGCTCATCATATAATTTATTCACCCTAAGGATATTTGGGTCTGCTCTCTGAGCGAACAAGACTTCTTATTGAGCCCTTAATGACTATACAGAGACACAGCGCCACCTTGTGGATAAGTAAAGCTTTAAGTATTTTAAGTTGTTGGGGCCCATTTCATGAGAAGCATTGTACAGACAAAAGAAATCAAGATGAAGAGAGATGCAACAGGACAGGAAAAAAGAACAAGCTCAGCTTTAAACTGCAGCCTCCCAGATGACCCTGCTCTGCACTCAAACCATTTCTGATCTCTTTTAATCTATTAATGACTCCACAACTCACCAGCCATGATTATGGTCGGTCACATATGGACAGGCACTCCACATACTTACTGTACAAGGTCACACACTCTGCTGTCAAGTATTAATGTAGTAATACATTGATTTAATCATATTATCTTCATATTATTCAAGCTGGTGGACATTTAAATTCATCTAACAGCTGCATACCAAGCTGGCTTTAATTGTTCAAAGGACAGTCACCATGGAAGTGTGTGTATATGATGAGGCTTTTTTAAGGTTCTGAAAATAGTGCGTCTTGCAGCACAACATTAATGGATCATGCCTGTGAACGCTATCATGCACTAAATGGATGGCTTTGTTGTACACTGCAGAGGTACCCTATAATTGCTCCATACTCTCTCTCACACACACACAACCTATTTTGCAACACTCGCACATACACGCAGCCCACTGCACTGACACACAAAGTGATTTTACAGGTTTTAGAGGCTTTTCTATCCCTGCTTCTTCCAACAGCTTATTTATCCACTTCCTGACTCCATCTCTTCTCTTTCACCCCAACAATTCCTAATTTAAAAAAAAAACCCTTCTCTGCACTTCCGCTGGAGTACTTTAGCCCGAGCACTCAATAACACCATCTATCACGCTCTCAGCACCTCCACTCAACCCTCATGTCCATTCAGCCTCTCTATTCGCCATCCCACTTCATTTACAACACATTTTTACCAGACCCGACGTAAGTGCTGAGACGGAAGTCCAAATGTCAGCCAATTAGCATACCTAATTACATTTCAGTAATAATGATACCACATTAAAAGGACTAAGAAGGGGGGAACAAGTCAAAGTGATTATCAAAACAACCCCTTGCCTCTTTCAAGCACCATCACTCCCTTTTCAGTAGCAGATGTGCAGAGAAGGCACTTTGTCGTTTGACAAAAATGTCCAAATATCACAGTGTTCATTAAAGCCAGGCCACTGATACAGTAATTTCAGCAATTTTAGCACCTGCTGTAGTGACGCGCACACACACACACACACAACAGCAATGAGGCAGATTAGAATGCAAATGAATTACAGTAAAACAAACTAAAGGAATTTAAAAAGAAAATATGTAAAAATTGAATGAGACAAAAATACAAGTCTAAACAAATAATCTCTCTTAGGGTAAAAAGTATAGTAATTTCAATTATTAATTTGATTCAATTCTGACAGAGATGCTGCAGAAAATCAGATACATCCTGCAGCAAATCGGTGTTAGTCTGTGAGCTACAACCTTCTACCTTGTTTTCAAGGCCTTCTTTATCACAGCAAAATACATTTAGGTGAACAAAACCAAATTTTAACACCACACACAATCAGACTAAACAAGCGGCTAATACAAAGCATCTATTCCACTGGAGGCACAGGGGGTCATATCAAAACACCATTCAGTGGCACTAAGAGCATTAGAAAGACTCAATTTGGCTTTGAAAAAATATTTTCTGCTTGATGTTTCTCTGCTGCTCTCCATGAATGTGTGTGTGTGTGTGTGTGTGTGTGTGTGTGTGTGTGTGTGGGAGAGTGCGGGAGTGGGTCAGACAGTCTAAGCTCTTTATCCAGGTTCAGTGGCCCGCCACACATTATAGGGACGAGTAAAGTGAAAGGACTGGCGTCAGCACACTAAATAAATCACTGTGGCCGGAGCAGTAAATTCAGTTATAAGGCTCATCTTTGCTGTGAAATAAAAATACTGCCTGGCACGGAGCCAGAATCATCTGCAAAATCCTGTTGCACATATCCACTTGAGTGAATTTATGCCCATCCAGCTGGACCCATTTTCTGCATTATTAAAAGTGAACCTAAACCAATTCTTTTTTGCAACCAGCAGATGTATGAGCGCCTTTTGTTTCACTAAAACCACCTGCCCAATTTATACTGCAGCTCTCTAAAGGCATTACATTTCATTTCCTTCAAATTTCCCATACATCACCCAAATTCTTTGCTTTTTCCCACTAAACATTCTTGAATTATTAAAAACAAAAAACAGGCAAAGAGGGCTTGTTGTGTCAGGTGGCAGGGTTGTGTTTGTGTCTTGTCAGCCAGCAATACAACAGGAAATAATAATTCATAGATACAGCATTTTTATTGCTTTGTTTTTCATTGAAGCTTAATGCAAAGTGATGGTGGACCTTCTGGAAACATGGTAACGAGGTAATTGAATCAGCTGACAAAGTGGCTTATTTTTGCTTACATACTGTGTACAAGATAAGTTGGCTTTTATAAAGAGGCTAATAAAATGATTGATGACGTATTAAAAAACAAGTTCAGGTGTGTGTTTTTTTTTTACGTCAGTTATTTTCTGCAAGCGACAGATTATTTTAAAATGTGAAAACTTGGAAATTACTTACTTATTTCCACATTATCTAGCTGGCTGACCTCTATGAGGTCAAGGCTTCACAATCTGACCTCTATTTAAAAAAACCTTGAAGTGCTAAATTTACCGCCAGAGGCAAAAGTTTCTACTATTCAATCACAATGAGACGGAGGGGAAAAAGGGGGACAGAGGTGTCTGTGGGTGAGAGATAAGAGCCTGCATGAGACTCAAAGTATTACAGACAGAGGCTGAATGTGTCTCAGGGTCAAAAGCTCAGGTGTCAGGATTTTATCTGTAAAGACATTGTTCAGCACGTCCATCAAAACTATCTGAAGCTTCAATCTGACAGACAGCATCAGAGAAGATACTGTATCGTGGAATTGCTGAATTTAATGCTGGGTCAACAGCACCTAATAGTTCAAGATAACATTAATACTCCTTTCATTACATCTTTGGAGTCATTAAATGCTGCTTGGGTTGCATAACATTTTAGAGGGAGTTAGAGAAAGATATAATATTGTAATTCTTCTTCTTCACTGAAATAATGCAGGAATACACTCTGACCTTTGTGAAGGGGTGACATTTCAAAGAGCGTCTAGAGTGGATGAGCGCGACTCACCTTACATATTGTACGGGAGGGACCCTCAGTGACCTAATCTTGTGATATGTCACTCAAACGCTCACTAACTGTCAGGTTAAAAGAGATTATAATCTGATCTGCAATAGAAGATGCCACTGAGAAACTTGCATGGGTTTAACACAGATACCCATTAAGGCACAGACACACTTATACACACACCGTTTTATCAAGCATAATGTTCTGTTACAGAAGCAGCGCCTGAACCAGACATGCCCCATAAGCCCACAGGGTGAAAAAAAGCCCCGTGCTGGCTGTCATGCAACTGCAGTCTATGGCAACGAGTCACAAACACAATCTGGAAGTACAAGGAGAAGAAGAAGCAGCAGAATAAATAACAACTCATGCTGCAGCTCTGTTCTAGAGCAGACCCTCTGCTACTGTTCTGGTCCGGTGGCCGTGAAGACTCGCTCCGGGTCTGTTTAACCAATCAGCTTAACTGCTGACTCCCAGCGCTATAATAATGGGGGGCAAAAAAATAAAAAAAAAATAAAAAGATGCATCACAGCTATTTTTAACGCTGAGCATTTGTTTCGGTGTCTGTGTAAGTCTGGGCACATGTGTGTCTGTGTGTGTGAAGCCACAGTATGCAGAGCCACGGACGATAAATAGTGGTGTCACAGCTAAACAGGAGGCTGGCATGGCTCAAGGTGACCGTCTGCTCGGGCCTTCCTTGGCTACGGCCGCATCATAATGTCGCCCCTGGCAACAGGATGTCACGCTGGCCCTGTGCCAACCTGAGGATCTGTGCCAGGCCCACTAGCAACTAGGAGCTTAAAAGCTGGTGTGTGGGCTCTCTCTCTCTCCCCCCACTCTGCTTGTCCAGTCCTCATTTTCCTGTTTTTTCCCGCTGCCTCTCTCATTCCCATTTCATCCATCTGAAACTCTCAGTATGGAGCTCATGTCTTCCAGATGTGCTGCCTCTCAGTTGCCTATGCCCTTTCCCCTCTCAACCTTTTTTCCTGCTAAGCATCTTCCTTTACCAAAATTATATCAGCAGGAGGGTTATGCATATTTCCTCAAATACAGCCCCCCCCCCCCCCCCCA
>VUQS01046203.1:18791-30217 GCA_015108495.1 Heterochromis multidens
TCCCCCAAACACCCCCCCCCCCCCCCCCTCCAAGAAACTCAATTTGTGGCTATATCCTTCTGTACTATCAGATCACAAGCATGGGATTACACACAGCCAATGGAGAGAAAACTCATGCAGGTGGGCACCCAACACAATGAGACTTGGCAAACTTGTACACTTGATAGACCAGCAGACGACAGAGCCCAGAGGCGTAGGCAGGAATGTGTGCCTCTGCCGCCCACGACGGAGAAAACAGGTGAGAAATTGTAATAGCAAAAACAGCGCATTGCTTTTCTCATTAATGAGAGACAACAAACGGGTGAATTCCACAGCATATGGATGAGTTCAGGCTGGGAGGTGTTCAAAGCAGTCTCGCCGTTCTCTGCCATATGGTGTCACTAATTGCGATGTTTTTTTTTTTTCTTTTCCCTGCGACAGAGAGGTGCACAAAAAGAGCTGGTTAAAGGGAGAAAAACACAACCCCAAAACTGGGGCAAAAGTTTTGATTGTTTTGATGTTGCATTGAGCTGTTACTTTCTTCTCAAACGGCCACCAAATTGAGCCTTAAGGGAGAATGGTTTAAATCATGGTGATTTGAGAATGTTATATTCCCTCGAGATGATGAGTAAAATATGTTAAACTAATCAGGGTTTACAAGACATACAAGTGGCATTAGATACCAATATTTATACAACTCTCAGGTGTTAAGAAATTAGACAACCAAGTTTTTTCCCCAAACATATGTGAAAATAACAATTGTCCCACTTATGGAAAGTTGTCCTGAACAAAGGCTACATAGATTTCATCTGCAGCTGTCCTTTGGGAACAAGCTCATAGCTATATGATACCAGAAAGACAAAGAACACATGTTTATGTTGTGTTTGACTTTCATCTGCAGATTAATGAAAAAAATAAGTGCTCCTCTTTGATTCTTACAAAACATTGTGATTACATTATTACAGGTTTAGCTCTTGCCTCCCAGGAGATGAATGGGCAACCAGAACACATCAAACAAATTAGATTAGATTCTACGTGCCCCATGTCAACAAGCTAATGTGATTCTGTACCCAGAGGAGAGAACATATATAACATGAAGAGCTACATGTTATGAAAAGAGAAAGAATAAAACAAAACTACAGGGTACGATCAAAGATTTCCACAGCTAAACCCATTATAGACCAAAAACAAGAGATCTGGTGACCATTTGAGTACAGTGAACTCATTGTCATGTTCAAGAAACCAGAGTGAGATGATCAAAGTTTTGTGACATGGTGCGTTATCCTGCTGGCAGCAGCCATCAGAAGATGGGTACACTGGTCATAAAATGGATGGACAAAGTCAGCAGCAATACTCAGGCAGGCTGTGGCATTTAAACGATGCTCAGTTGGTACTAAGGAGCCCAGAGTGTGCCAAGAAAATATCCTCCACACCATTACACTACCACCACCAGCCTGAACTGTTCATCCTTTCATGTTGTTTATGCTAAATTCTGACTTTACCATCCAAATGTCACAGCAGAAATGGACACTCATCAGCCTGTTGTCCAATTTTGGTGAACCTGTGTGAAATGTAGCCTCAGTTTCCTGTTCTTAGCTGACAGGAGCGGCACCCGTTGGGGTCTTCTGTGGCTGTAGCCCATCTGCTTCAAGGTTGTGTTCAGAAATCCTCTTCTGCGTACCTTGTTTGTAACATATGGTTATTGCCTTCCTATCAGCTCAAAGCAGTCTGATCATTCTCCTCCGACCTCTGACATCAACAAGACATTTTCACCCAGAGAACTGCCGCTCGCAGGATAGTTTCTATTTTTCAGACCATTCTCTGTAAACCTTAAAGATGGTTGTGTAGGAAAATCCCAGCAGATCAGCTGTTTCTGAAATACTCAGACCAGCCTGTCTGGTACCAACAACCATGCTGCATTCAAAAAGACTCAAATCATCTTTCCTCTGCATTCTGATGCTCGGTTTGAATTTCAGCAGGTTGTCTTGATCATCTCTACATCTCTACATCTCTCTGCCTAAATTATTCTAGTTGCTGCCATGTGATTGGTTGATTAGATATTTGTGTTAAGCAGCTGAACAGGTGTACCTAATAAAGTGGCCAGTGAGTGTAGATCAAGTATAGATTTTGCCTTTTGTCTGAGAACTGCAGAACTTTTTCAACACATCTAGTAAGGACGATGCAGATTCAAACCACAGGTAATATATCAGACTCCAGGATATAGGTACTAAATTCAGTAGAAACAAACACTGTCCATACATTGTATCTTTGTGGTAACAGCTACTATGGCTATGACAGAGCAGTACTCTTCCCACAAACCCTCAGTCCTTCCATTTGTGAGGATACCCACAGCAACAGAAGCTGTAAAACATTACCAATAAAGCAACTGTTGGTAAAAGGACTGTTTGTTAAAATTAGATAAAGGTTTTACTAACTGGAGCTGAGACACTGCCAAAAAGTAGAGTCCAGTCAGAAGAGTGTGGCTGGAACAAGCCACTGAAATATTTACAGCTCATGTCATTTAATTCCTTACAGTGTTCAATAAGACTCATATACCTACAAGCAGTGGAAGCTTGCCAAATATCTGGAAACACCATCATTTAGATGTAGATGAAACATTATGCGCCTCTTTAAAACAGGGGTGTCTCCCTGTGGATTAATTTATTTTAATTTTGAGAAGAATGAATAAATAATGGAACTATTTGACACCACTGCATTATGATAAATGGGTAAATTCTCGCTGAATGTGTGTCTGCATCAATCTGTCTTTGCACTGGAGAGACGGCTAGAGGGGAGGCTTCTAAAATTAGATCCATCAGCGTACGATCGGGATTCAAAGTGTGCATCCACACCTGCACACAGTGATGCAGAGGAACCACGTGGCTGCTGATGCTGTTCTCGGCTTTCACAGAAACTGCCACCTCAGAAGCCACACAGAGAGCAGCCATATTGGATCTCAGCTCTAGTGTCACCTGACTTTCCGGCTACTTTGCGAGCGTCATCAATCTGATCCTGTCAGCAAAGGATATGTGATCCCGGCACAGTGAGATACACCGTTTTCTGGAAGGTTGTGAAATAGTTACAGCCATGCTGTTTGACTTTTAGAAAATCTGAACAAATGCTGGTTAACTGCTGCAAAACAAAATAAAATAAAAGTTAGAGTAGAGGTGAAAGAAGATTTTTAAAAATATACTTCAAGCTGCTTATTTTAAATTGGCCAAAGGTTTAACATAATGTATGTAATTGTGCCAGTGTTACAGCCACAGCAAGCTGAGGACATAACTGTCCATTATAAGGAGTCCTTCTGCTACAGCTGAGTTAAGAGAGAGGAACAGACTTCATCCTGTCAGCTTCTCTGAGGATTAGGTTTGCTATTGTCTGCTTCCCTGTCAATCCACATACAGAAACATACACACGCACGCACATACTGCACTCCATGTGTGCACACACTAACACAGATACATCAAACACACAGCGAGCAAGCGGACAAATAAAACAAACAGAAAACAAACAGAAAACACAAACAAGAATATGGTAATAATGTAGTCTCTCACACCTTTAGTCATTCCCATTTGATCAAGTTGGTTTTTTTTGTGAAAAAGAAAAAATATATCTCACATACTATAGCTCTAAGCACTGCAGGCTTCTCCATCTCTATTTTTAATCCTGCCAAAAAGCTCCAGAGCATTTAAAACAAACCAAAGCACTGATAGGACCTGAAGGTGAGATAAAATAAAACTGATTATAACCCAAAATTTCCACTGTACTTGCATACTGCATGCAGTGACATTGCACATTCCGCTGAGTTATGTCCTTCTCATATCAAACATTTATCAGCCATATGAACTTGAATTCCAACATTACACATCGAGGACATTCATGTCAAGAGGATCAGATGAATGACAGAGATTTTTCACACTAAGTGTCTCTACCTCATTCTGGTCTGCTGTGTCATACCAAGCTCTAGGTCACCTCTAAACACTCTGCAAACCAAGTTAGAGCAGTGTGAATAAGCAGTTTGCTCTTACCTTGCAGCTTTTGCATCACGTTGGTAATATCCCGACCAGAGTGTCCGTAGTGTCTGGGTGATGCCATGCTGCTGTACTGAGGTCACTAAAGTCACGTCCCAGCTCCTGTGAATCACCCTGGCAGGATCCTCATGCTCTGACCAGGACTGCAGCAGTTTAGAGTCTTTACACTGACTGCAGGATGTCAAGACTGAATCATGTCCATGTTGCTGTTTCTTTTCATGTCATCCCTGTTACAGTAGCTGTCTGCAATCCTCACATTCTGCAAAGCTCCTCCCCCTGATAATGATGATGTAAGTGCAAACTGGATGTGTATGTGAGCATGCATGCGTGTGTGTGTGTGTGTGTCTGTGCACTGAACATCTTAGAGGCCCCCCTCCCTTGCCTGAGCCTTTTACTCCTGCAGACAGGATAGCTTTGTGGTCTGCATGTACTGCCACCTGCTGTCCAACCAAAAAGAATGCGCTTCCATCTCAGTGAGACTTCAGGACAGAGCATTTTCTCATGCCTGCTGGTTCTTCCACATGGGAGGTTGCCTTGGGGGGGATGTGCATGCCAGCAGAGTCACGAAAGGAAGAAACAAGTGAAAACAGAATAAGTAGCAGAAAATCTGTGATGCAAGCTAAATCCTGCTTTAAAAAGGACTGGCATTAAAATAATCAAGCCTATGTCAGCACCAACACATTTTAAGGCTATTGCAGATTTATCAGACTCAATTTGAGGGGTCGCAGAATATTGGTTTGAAAAATTACATGGAGCAATAAATTAGTTTAATTTGTTAAAGCCAAACTTAGGCACTCACTCCAGAGTGACAACTACGCCTTGAGCCAGACTGAAGGACTGATTTATTTGCTTTATTAGTAGTGGAAAATGGATGCTATTTACCAAGATTAACTGCTCTTAAATTACTGATGATAAAATGGTGGCAAAATGGAAGGCAAAATAGATTAAAATAATCAGTACTAATGATACATGGAAAAAAACATCACTTACAAATTTGAAAGCATGTTGTTTTGAAAATAAGCTAAATGGCTCTACTACATAAAAAATCCAGAAAGGAAAATTTACTGACTTTATTTACTGAGTACATAAAGTATAAAGATGTGGAAAATCATGAAGCTCTAAAGGGAGAATAATATTTGGTTGGTTTTGTTTGATGGTTAAGGAACGCATTTCCAGCTCCAACCTGCTGTATAAATCTAGTTTTTCTAGTGCTGTTGTTTAATGTTTTTGAATTATAAGAATTGAATTATACTTAAATATACAGTTGTTTAATATGAATTTATTGTAATAAATAAAATAATACAGTGACTAGATGATCATACATTGCCTACATCTGTCTAATTATTAAAAGGAACAGGTTAAAACCCCTTTATTATTAACTGTCCAAACAGAAAAACTGTGATTTCACTGGTATTAATGGAGCTAGACCATCTCTTGATAGCAGTATTAAATCTAAATATGCATAAGAATACAGGGAGCATTTGTGCATATGTGTGCATAAGTATGGTATAATGCTGTTTAGGTTTATTTGAAAAGAAACTAGAACATAATTCACTGCTTATTGAGCAGCTTCATGAATTATATGACATCACCTTTACAGTCTGCACTTCTGCTGCTCAGGTAAATGGGGGGGGGGGGTTGGTGTCTTTTGCAGATCAAATCCTTGAAAATACCCAACTGGGATCCTAAAGAAAGCAATTTTCTCTTTAAAAGTAATTTTAAAAGAAATACATGAATATTTTGGGCCTGGAATGACAAACAGCAATAAGAACAAACCTCTGCTAATAAAGCATCTCTCTTAAAACACAATGTCCAAGATATACTACTCCACAACAGATCAATGCCACTCTTTGAAATGCAGGAGGGAGGCGCGATGAACCACTAGGCTCTGAGCACTTATCGCGATGTGTAATCCCATTAGACAAGTCCTTTCATCATCATCTCAGGAGAGCTCTTAGAAAACTAAAAGAGAGACCTACAGAGCTCTGGCCACAGCATCATTCCACAAAGGCAGAGACAGAGGAGTAGGCCTGGAAAACAGAAAAACTAATTAATTGATTAATTGATTGAAGACTCTTTGATTTCAGTAAATGATTGGCAGCAGGTGAGCAAGGCTGATTATAAGGATGGGGATTTGTAGGACAGCCCTCTACAGTACATCTACATGTCTGGATGTCTAGATTTCTGCACTGGCAGCCTTTTGAAGCTCTGGTGTGTGCTGGGTTTTTTTTTCTGCAGTGACTGTGTAAACATTATATTTACTGGGAAAAAGAGGCTTTTAGCCAAAAAGCTGTGGAGGAACATGAAAACCTCAAAATAATTCCCCAAAATAAGACTAATTGGTTTGGGTGTATTACTGCTAAACTTACCACAAAATATTCTAAATAATCTATCCAAATTAAAGGCCTGACACTGCCACTACCATAGAAAATCTGGGGCAAAAGATTTACCTTGGAGAATTCAGTACCAGCTATACAGGCACTTCTTCACAATAAACGTACATGTGTCAGAATCGGCTGTTTGGCTTGTCAGTGCATTGAAATGTTGTGGGATTTAGCTGGATTGGCCGGCTGCTCTGCAGCAGGAATGGACTGCTGATTCCTACATTTTTACGCAGCTCAGCTCGAGGTGACCTCTACCATTCAATGCCCCTGTGGACCAAAACAGATTCAGCAAAAGAGAGAGCCGACAATGCTGCAGCAGAGGAGAGCAGAGACAAAACACTCAGGTCAATAGGAAAACGTCCAATAGTTACCCTTTTAAGATCCGTTTTCTTATCTAATCATTGCACAGGCAGAGAGCTGGGACCAAGACTGCGAGCATGGTAATCTCTTTCATGCATAGTCAGCAGTTTTCTGAAATCTCATTAGAAAGTTTGCTGTCAACCTGCATGGCAAAATCAACATGCTAAGAGGAAAATGCTGTTCTGCAAATCTATTATATGTCCTGAATTATTGTGTCTGAAAAGTTGTTTAATCTAATGCGAAAAAAGTTTTTTTCCTTAAGAACTGAGTGAATCTTTCAAGTTATACTGATGTTTGTTGCCCAATATGCACCAAGGTTATTATGAAAAATGTTATGCATTCAACTCAGAAGCCTTTTACATATTTTTATAAAGCAAAAAGGACACAAATTTTCACCATTTTCTCCAAACGGCTTAAAGCCTTATAGTGCTGCCACCCATTATTCATTAAGCTGCAGAATGCATGGCTTTTTTGGATGCAATACTGTATAATAATCATTATGTGGAGGTCTGCAAACACTGTATGACACATTGAAAAGAATAGCGCAAATGTTCAGTATGAATAACCTCAGCTCCTTTATCATTTGTTTGTAAAAGTCTGCTAATTAGCTAACCAAGATGTTTTTTTCTCCTCTTTTTTTTACCATTTAGTCTATTTTAAACAGGCTAGTCCACATGTTTACAGGTTGGGCGCAGACAGGCTCTCTGACTTTCAGATCACATGAAGAGATGTGTTATGAAGTTATCCTGGAGTATTACTCCATCTACTGATCAAAGAGGGCACAGAAGAAACACTGAGTTGCTCCCTGGTGGCTAGCAATTATTTCTAACCAATATAGCCTCTTTAAATCAAAACAGTATCACCCAGCTGATTCTCTTCCTCTCACCTATCTGTTGATTTTTATTAGTTTTACACATGCTGCTGCTCCAGAAGTGCACATTGATATACGCTACAATTCTGAAGGCTCATAAAATATAGATTTTTTTAATCTGCAAATCTGCATCTTTCCTTGCTGCCTACATCTTTGAAGTCCTTCTAGATGCTTGCTTTTTTGCTAAGATATTAAGGACTGCACACTTATTTCCCTCTACTCTGCCCTACAACACTTGATAAATGCCACGAACGTAAGCTATAAAAGCTCAAAGAATGGCTCCACCACGTATCAACATGTTAGTCTATTGCCCTTCAGCGTCTCGTTATCAGAAAACAATGGCTTGACATACTATTTTCAACAGGTTATACAGCAGACCCAACAATTAAAGGAAGTTCAAGCTTTGGTTGGGATATACTCTCTCTCGCTTCTCTCTCTCTCTCTTTGCCAGTGAGAAACTTGAAGTTTTCTTAACATAATAAACTCACAAAGATTTTGACTAAAATGCTAATAATTTAGTATTTTATTTGATAAGTTGACTCAATTAATGTTTAGAGAAAGCTGAGATGAGGGATCAACTCCGGAAAGTAAAATAAAAAGCTGCTGCTGGAGCACAGGGGCCAGTCTACCTCAGATGCATACCAATGTGACTACTTGTATCCTTCTTCCTGACTGAATTGATGAATTTGCAGATTTGGCTGCAATTTTTTTTTTTGTCTTCAGTTGAGTGTGGGATCAAGAACATGGAGATTCATTTCCATGCATTGTATCCTGAGTTTTTGAGGTCAGGGGGAAAAAAAAACTCGAAACAAAAATGTTGGTGTATCAAAAGAGTCGCAGCTTTTCTTTCTTATCAAACTACAAAGTTTTTACTGGATCTCTCAAATCCAGGCACCCCTGACCTGGCAGACACGGTGGAAACACTGAGCTTACCAACAAAGATGCTTCAGTCACTACACAGAGTTTTAAAAGCACTTACAAAATTGCAATCACCATTTCCAGTTGGAGATTTGCCTTTCAACGCCCATTTCAAGCCCAGAAATGTGGGTGGTGGTAGAAAAAATAAGAGATTGAAATATTTATCATTTCTGAAAGGAAGAAAAATATTGGTGAGTGTAGTGGACTTTCCAATGGTGAAAGCTGAAGTACTAACTCTTGTGCTGCTATGGTGATCCTTTTTCTACATTAATCAACCTGAAGGAAATGATGAGAGAGGAAGTGATTACAGAAACACCCTGTCTCTCTACCTCCAGGATCTCTGTCCTGGATAGATAAGCCCCTCCTGTTGCTAATTTCCAGCAGAAAAGCAGGAAATGTGACAGTGTAGTTTTCCGCTTCCATAAACAAGTCGACTGCCAGAGTTAGCTGCCAGTCCTGCAAGCCTCTGGGCTGAGCCTCCTTTTGAGGGAGTCAGACATACTGACAGAGAAAGTGAGCAAGGGAGGAGAAGAGGGAGAAAGAAGGGGGAACAGGAAAAGAGACGAGGCAGAAAGACAGGAAAATCCATCAGAAGAAAAGAAGGACAGGAAAGAATTGACAGGAGAGAAGGGAGAAGACGAGAGGAAAAGACAGACTGAACTGAGCTTCAGTCTCTCTTCCTCTCCTTTAACAAAGCAGATAAAGTCATGGCTGAGAACAACACAAATCTCTTTCTGGAAATACTACAGCCTTTCGATGTTGGTGAGTTTTTTTCTAACTTTCCTTCTGTTTTAGCTGTTCTTTTTCATGTGGTTGCTCTGATTGGTGCCCTCAGGAATTCAAGCTTTAATCACCTCCTAGAATAGATGCAATATGTGGGCCTGGTGCCTCTTGAACCATGCTTTATCAAACAAATTTGAATACTCAAAGAAATCTTTTCTGACTTCCTAAGAATGCTCACTCTATTTGCTGCTGATGTTTTCTTAGCTGTTTTCTTTTTTCAGTTTTCCCTAATGTCATTTCCAGATGACTTTTTACTAGTGTCTGCCCTCCCTTTTTCCAAAATTAGAGGAAAAAAGAAACTTGTGGAAATGTGGTCTAGTGACAAAGCATATTCAGGCTTTTTGAACATTTTATTGAAAGGATACTGATTTGTTTTCCTGGCATAGGTCCAGTGGTATCTGTCTCATCCGATATAAATTCTCTCTCTTCTCTCGAACATGCTCATTTTGGCTGCGTCCAAGGCAAAGTAGCATTGAGCAAGAATAAGTCAACAGCTTTTGTTTTTTTTTTGTGGAAATAAAATGCACTTGATTTGTTTGTTTTCTCCAAAAGGCTTAATCTGTTAAACACAGGCAGAGGAAAACCTATTATTATTTTGTCAAGAGGCACCATCTTTCAAGACACTTCTGGCAATTCTCAGTTTGTTCCTAGCACACTTAAAATTCCTTGCACTCACAATAGATGATTAAAAAAAGACCATAAAGTGCATTTAGATGTATTGCATGTACATAAGAGCAGTGTAAGAATGTATAACTTCACTGAGGCTTAAAAATTCCCTCCAACCTGTGCATTAATTAACTCTGTAGATCCAGAAGGCTGTCTAGATCCAGATTCATTTCTGATATTGTATTGAGAGAACCAAAACAATGTCAATTTCAATTTTATATGCACTTGTAGAAATAAGATCCAGATCCCGATAGACTCCATAAGTTAATCACTTCTGTGTTGGGCCAAACTCAATTTCTGGTCAAATTTTCATGCAAATCCATCCATAACTAACAAAACACATACACCAATCACATAACCTCCTTGGGTAGAGGTTACTATCATTGATCTCTTTCACCACATTGATCCTGAAGAGATAAAAGTACAGCACAAATACAATGCTGTGAAAAAGTATTTGTCCCTTTCCTGATTTCTTAGTTTTTGCATATTTGTCACGCTTAAATGTATTAGATCAAACAAATGTTAATATTAGACAAAGATAACCTGAGTAAATACAAAATGCAGCTTTTAAATGATGATTTCATTTATTAAGGGAAAACAGTTATCCAAACCTACCTGGCCCTGTGTGAAAAAGTAATTGCCCCCTAAACCTAATAACTGCAATCAAGTGTTTGTGATAACTGGCAATGAGTCTTTTACATCACTGTGGAGGAATTTTGGCCTACTCTTCTTTGCAGAATTGTTTTAATTCAGCCACATTGGAGGGTTTTCAAGCATGAACAGCCTGTTTAAGGTCATGCCAAAGCATCTCAGTTGGATTTAAGTCCAGATTTTGACTAGGCCACTTCAAAACCTTCATTCTGTTTTTTGAGCCATTCAGAGGTGGACTTGCTGGTACCTTCAGGGCAGAACTGATGGCCGGACATTCTCCTGAATTCATGGTTCCATCAATTACGGCAAATCGTCCAGGTCCTGAAGCAGCAAAGCAGCCCCAGACCATCACACTACCACCACCATGTTTGACTGTTGCTATGATGTTCTTTTTATGAAATGCTGTGTTAGTTTGATACCAGATGTAATGGGACTCAGACCTTCCAAAAAGTTCCGCTTTTGTCTCATCAGTCCACAGAAGATTTTCCCAAAAGTCTTGGAGATCATGAAGATGGTTTTTGGCAAATCTGAGATGAGCCTTTGTGTTGTTTTTGGTCAGCAGTGGTTTTCTCCTTGGAACTCTCCCATGGATGCCATTTTTGCCCAGTCTCTTTCTTATTGTTGAATCATGAACTCTGACCTTAACTGAGGCAAGTGAGGCCTGCAGTTCTTTAGATGTTGTTCTGGGTTCTTTTGTGACCTCCTGGATGAATTGTCGATGCGCTCTTGGAGTAATTTTGGTAGGCCGGCCGCTCCCGGGAAGGTTCACCACTGTTCCAAGTT
>VUQS01046204.1:0-13634 GCA_015108495.1 Heterochromis multidens
AAAGAAAGGATGCCACATCGTTTGATAGAAATGAAAATTATCAACCTACTGAATTCAAAGACACCCTGAAAATCAAAGTGAAAAAATGATGCAGCAGGCTAGTCTATTTTGCCGAAATTTCACTGCAGCAACTCAAAATGGTACTCAGTAGTATGTATGGCCCACACGTGCTTGTATGCATGCCTGACACTGTCGGGGCATGCTCTTAATGAGACGACAGATGGTGTCCTGGAGGATCTTCTCTTGGTTCTGTACCAGGGTAACACTGAGCTCCTGGGCAGTCTGAGGTGCAACCTGGTGGCATTGGATGGACCGAAACATAATGTCCCAGAGGTGTTCTATTGGATTTAGGTCAGGCGAGCGTGGGGGCCAGTCAATGGTATCAATTCCTTCATCCTCTAGGAACTGACTGCTTACTCTTGCTACATGAGGCTGGGTATTGTCGTGCACCAGGAGGAACACAGGACCCACTGCACCAGTGTAGGGTCTGACAATGGGTCCAAGGATTTTATCACAATACCTAATGGTGCCGTTGCCTAGCCTGTGGAGGTCTGTGCGTCCCTCCATTGATATGCCTCCCTAGACCATCACTGACCCACCACCAAACCTGTCATCCTAAACAATGTTACAGGCAGCATAGCATTCTCCACGGCTGTCACATGTGCTCAGGGTGAACCTGGCACCTATTTATATGCCATCCTGGAGGAGTTGGACTACCTCTGCAACCTCTGCAACCTCTGTAGGGTCCAGGTATCACCTCATGCTACCAGTAGTGGCACTAACCCTAGCCAAATGCAAAACTAGTGAAAAAAGCAGGTGAAGTGTGAGGGTAAAAAAACGTCAGTGTCCACCTGTAAAACCAGTTCCTGTTTTGGGGGTTGTCTCATTGTTGCCCCTCTAGAACATCTTGTTAATTTCATTAACACCAAAGCAGCTGAAACTGATTAACAACCCCCTCTGCTACTTAATTGAACAGATCAATATCCCAGATGTTTAACTGACTTGATGCTATACTTACTAAAACTATAAAGAAAAGAGTATTTACCAAAAAGAAGATCACACCTGCCTGTTTCCATTTCCATTTCAGTTAGCTCCTCATCTTACCTGTGAGAAGTTCTGATGCAAGTATAAACTAAGATTTGTTGTTATTAGAATTTGATTTCAGCTATGGAGAAAATATCAGATTGTGTTTATAACTTAATTTGTCAAATGGGGCCATTTTTAATTTAGTATTTTTCAACTTACAAGGACTTTAAAAGAGGACTATAGTAAGAAATAAAAATATAATGTAAGCCAAATGTTTTCATGGTGAGGAAACAGAATATTCCACCAACCTCTCTACTGAGTTGGTCTTCCAAAGTCATCTTACTGCTTTGGAGGTTCGTAACCAAGTCCTCCAAGTGACTTCGAACCTACAGAAATAAGAAAAGCTTCTTAAACAGAAACTAAAGATGGATTTTTTTTTTTTATGTTGGCGACACTGCTGTTACATTTTTGTTTCTCATTTTGGAAAGAAGAAAACTAAAAGCAAGTAACATGCATCATGCAATCCAAGACAAGAAAGAGTGGAAAAACCCCACACACCGAGATCAGCCTTAAGGAAGAAAACTTTTTTTTTGGGGTCACCAAGAAAAACCTAAACAGAACCAAAGATATTTCTTCCCTGTTTCCCTATTTTTGGATTCCTGGTATAGAAGGAATACCCATAAAACACCAAACACCAAAGAATTTCATTTTATAAATACATACAACATAAATCCATGTTTTTTTTTCAATGTATATTATTTTTGATAGTATAAAATATAATTCCACACAGGAAAGCTAAGTCTACATCCACAATACTAACCCCTCCTCCAGGTGGGCAGTCAGATAGCTGGAAAAAGATTGCAAACCTTAAAATATAGTAATGACTACATAAGGTAAAGTCAGTTATTTGACATCACGAGTGTATTACAAAACTTTGTGTTACACCGTTTAGTCACAAAAACTAGCAGACATGGCCTGTGACCCTGTGTGTAAAGGTCATTGGGTCAGGGTTTTCACTACTCACCACGGTAGCTTCCTGAGCCCCTTTCTGCAGTGCATCAATTTTGTTGGACTGTTGCTTTGCAGCAGCTTCTAGTCTGGCGTTCTCAATCTCCAGCCTGACGTGACAATAGAGACACTCTGCATCACATTCTATATAGATATGGTTGAAGATGCTTCTATCAGATATAATTACATTATAATATACAATATATTTATGTATGTGTTATAAGGTTGGCTTGTTCTATCACACTAACTATTCCATGTGATTTTTGTATATGTGGTATCTATTGAAAACCCAAGTGTATGTCTGGATGGCATGTGCTTGTACGTACCTTTGCACAGCTTCCTCCAGCTGTTTGATTGTGGTGTCAGAACCTGCTGAGGTAGACAGTGCCTCTTGGAGTTTCTGAGCAGCAGTGGAGAGTTCCTTTTCCCTTTCTTCCAAATGGCTCTTCAGGCTGTTAATACGTCTCTCTGCTTGCACATACTGATCTTCACTTTCCTCCAGCTGCATGACATCCGCATCCACATCATCAGCAATGTTAACAGCAATGATCTTGACAGTGAGTTCAGTGAATATACAAGGTGAAGGTTGTTCCTGATCATGATTTATTGCCCTATTCCCTAAAAATAATGATAATAATCCATCTACTTTCAGTAAAAGTTGAGGTGGCCCCATTTCCCACTAATACCTTTCCTTTGAGCCTGTCCAGGTCTTTGAGGAGCCGAGCTTTCTCTTCCTCCAGGTCATTGCGATAGCGCGTGTTGACCTCCAGAGAGGCTTCGCTCATTGACAACTTCTTGAGTGAGTCAGCGAGTTCCTGCTGCAGCTGCCTTAGATTAGCCTGTGCAAACAGAATTCACAGAAGGCAAGGTGTTGAAGGGATGCACTTAATTGACACGTAGAAGAAAGGCTAAAAGTGGGTCTGGAGAAATAATCTTCTTAGTCTGCACAATATTACCTCTCTTTCATTCTTCTCTTCCTCTAACTTGTAGACCTGATCGCGGAGATCTGCCGCCTTACTGGCAAGCTCCTTATTTCTGTCCTCCAGTAATTGTACCCTCTCTTCACAGTCAGAGCGGAGCTTGGACAAAATATCACTAAATCGCTCCTGGGCATCTGTCACAGCACGATCCTTTGCAGCACCTTTATTTTGGGCCTCTTCTAGCTGTTGCCGTAGTAACATGGCCTCACTCTGCGCTTGAGCTAGCCGCTCTTGTGTGGCCTCTTGACGTGCTCCAGTACGGCTGACCAGCTCCCGCTCGGCTTGCAGACCTTTTTCTAGCTCCTTGGAACGTGCAGCTGCCTGTTCCTTTTCGCGCTGTAGCACTTCCAGCAGTAGGCCCTTTTCTGTCAGCTGCATTGTGACCCGATGAACTTCATTTTCCATGCTGTTTGCATGGGACTCTGCTTTGGCCAGCTTCTGGGACAGGCTGCTGACTGCCTCACGCTGACTGACTGCTTCACCTTTAGGAATAAATGCATTAGATAAATTCAACATCCCCAGTTTAAACCACAACATGAGACAGAACAGGAAAGAGAAAACTACTAACCAGTTAGTCTGTCTTTGAGACGCTGATGTTCCTCTTTCTCCCGGAGCAGAGACTTCTCCGTTTCTGACTTGGCTGCCAGGCAAAGCTCAGCCTCCTTTACAGCTCCAGCCAGACGGGTGCGAGTTGACTCAACCTCCTCCTCTAGTGTTTCGCGAATCTGACGTTCGTTTTCCAGACGGGTTGTTGTTATCGCCAACTCAGATTTAAGGGCAGTCAGCTGGTTATTGCAGTTGAAAACAGCTTGGGCGACAGCTTCACTGTTAAGTTTGAGTTCTCGCCGAGTCTCTTCGAGCTCTTCTTTAAGTGCCTCGCTCTCCTCTGTAAGGTGGCTCTCTTTGAGACTGCTTTGAGTCTGCAAACGCTCAAAATCTGTCCTCAGGATGGTGAGCTGTTCCTGTAAGGTAGCAGTCTGTTGCAGTAACTCTCGCTCCCTGTCACTGGCTTCAGTGAGCTGAGACAAGACCTGTGGACATTAGGAAATGATCTAATGGGTTTTCTATACAGTGGTGATTTCTAAATGTATTATTTGTTTCCAGAATACATATAAGCATTTAGCATCTTTTAAAACCATACTACATCAGAATTTTAACTAAATTTTCAAAACCTAAAAGGCCAGTTTTACTTTAAAACTTCTAAAATAATAGAGAGCAGTCTGTGATGATTACTTCATTGCTTTTGCTCATGTTTCTTTTGTTTTCCTCCTCCATCTCTTGCTGCTTCCTCAGATGGCTGCTCAGAAGATTCTCCTGCAGGGTACGTGCACTGCGCTCCTGAGCCAGCAGTCTCTGGGTCTCACTGTGGTCCTCTTCAAGCTGGATAGATGACATATAATCAGTTCATGTAACAATAATAAAATAATAATAATAAAAATACTCCAAAACATTATGATATATATATTACATCAACATTAATACCAAATAAATTATTTTTGTTATAAATTACTGTCAAAAATAATACTATACCAATTGACACAGTCATGTGAAAAAGAAAGTACATGTGCTCCTTATTAAGTTTTAAAATTAGGTAAATACAACCTCAGATGAAAAACAACACTTGACATATTACACTGTCATTATTTATTTAACAAAAACTGAGGCAAACTGCAGAAGCAGTGTGTGAAAACTAAGTACACCCTAACTGCTACCATAGCAATTAAGAGGGTAAGTAGCAGCCAGGTGCTGCTAAGTGTGACCACCTCTATAAAAGCAGAAGTTGTGACAAGTCACTTGTCTGGAACATTCAGGAGTGTGTTAACAAAATGCCATGGAGGAAAGACATCAGTAATGAGAAGCAATTGTTGATGGCCACTTCCAAACAATTTCAAGTCCATCATTTTATAGTCAGAAAGATTATTCACAAGTGGAAAACATTCAAGACAGCTGCCAATCTTCCCAGGAGTGGACATCTCAGTAAATTCACCTCAAGGTCAGACCTTGCAATGTTCAGAGAAAAAAAACCCATGGAGCATGGATTAGCTTTGCAAAGTTGCATCTGAACAAACCACAAGACTTCTGGAAAAATGTTCTTTGGACAGATGAGACCAAACTGGAGACGTCTGGCCATGATGCACAGCACCACGTTTACCAAAAAACAAACTCCTCTTATCAGCACAAACACTTCATACCAACTGTCAAGCACGATGGTGGAGAGGTGATGGTTTGGGCTTGTATTGCTGCCACAGGAATGGCCACCCTGCAGTCATTGATTCCATTATGAACTCCTCTGTGTACCAAAGTATTCTAGAGTCAAATGTGAGGCCAACTGTCTGACAGCTAAAGCTTGGCTGACACTGGCTCATACAACCTGAATGGCTGAAAAAGAAAAGAATCAAGGTGTTGCAATGGCCCAATCCAGACCTCAATCTGATTGAGATGATGTGGAAGGGCCTTAAGAGACCTGTGCATAAATGAATGCCCGCAAACCTGAACTGAAGCAACGTTGTAAAGAAGAGTGAACCCAAATTCCTCCACAATGATGGGAGAGACTGATAAAAGTCATACAGAAAATGATTACGTCAAGTTATTGCTGCTAAAGGTGGTTCCAGAAGTGACTGAATCATGGGGTGTACTTATGTTTTTCACACACTGCTTCTGTATTTTGGCTTATTTGTGTTAAATAAATAATGACATGGTGTAATATGTCGTGCTGTTTTTCATCTGGGATATTTAGCTCATTTTAAGACCTGGCAAGGATCAAATGAATTTACTATGTCCTGATATGTAAAACCTTAGAACTGAAAGAGCGTGTACTTTCTTTTTCACATGATTGTATAATGATCTAAACAGGAAATACAAATTATTTAACAATGATAAAAATAATACAAAACAATGAACAACACAACAAAAAAAATTTTCTGGACATTTTTACAGTTTTATTTTCACAGAAATTTTTTTTTTTACAAATTTATGAAATGTACCCGTTTTATGTTGTTGACCAGTGTTCTCAGCTCCAGCTCCAGGTTCCTGTGTACCTTCTGTCTCTCCTGAATCTCCAACTGATGCTGCTCCTCCATCCTCCTCAGCTTATCTCTAGTGGTATTGTACTTCATGGTGGTGTGGCGGTGATTCTCCTGTTCCTGTTTTAGCTGAAATCTGTACAATGTGTAAGACAGAAAGTTCAAGTCAATATACTAAAAGAAGATTAAAAAGGTCCATAAAGCTGTCAATGTTGTTTCAGGTATAATATAAAACAAAAATAATCATCACAACATTATCCTAAAATGCACCTTATCCTTACAAGCATGCACATGCACACACAAGGACTTATTTCTTACTTGAGGTTTGTAACTTCAGTTTGTAATTCTAACTGGACCCGCTCTAAGGCAGACTTAGCATCTTTAATGTCCTCCAAAGACCTCTTCAACTCTGCCCTCTCTGTTTCCAGCTGGGTCACTTTATCGGTCAGATACCCATGGCGACTCCTTGCCTTCTGGATGGAGCGCTCATATTCGTGAAAAATGTTTTGCAGCTTCACTATGCTTGTTGAGTCTGTAAGACACAGCAGACAGAGGCTGTATGGGAGTCTTCAAAGTTTCATTATGTTCACAGCACATACCAGATCTTCCTTTCAAAGGTGGAGTAACAAATAATTTGCAGTTACAAAATCCTGAAAAAAAAAAAGCAAGAGTAATTACTTATTTTGTATTTGGAAAACGTGAATCAGTACCCAAAGTGGCTGAGTCCAGCTTCTGAATGAGGAGGGATGCGTGACGGTAGCCTGTAGTGGGTGAATCAATGTCATCTGTGGCTGTGTCTGAGGACTGAGTGAGTTCATCAAAATCTTCTGCCATTCCCACTTCTTCATGGTCCTGAATATGGAAACAATAAGCGACCTTAACATTATTTATTTTCTGTTCTGTGTATTCAAACTTCAGTCCAGTTCATCCAATTTCTGACAGAACTGGCATCTTACCCTGTCTTTCTTTTGTCCACTGGTTGCCAAACTAAGCCAAGCAACACAAAGAAGAAGAAAATCAAGTCATTCAGAAAACCGATGCAACGTTCATGAGCTATGAGACAAGTTTTTTGAAGTGTATATGGTATAATGCAGTATACTATTCAGTTTTGGAAACTAGTAGTTAGTTATGCAAATTTCTACGGGTGAAAAGAACAAAGAAAAACTGCATGCTAATCATCACCACACTCCAATCTTGTAAAGCTTTGCTCAGACTTAAGGCAAAATGTATTACAGCCTGAAATAAATCAAAATAAAAATAGAAATCTGGGTTTGTTTGTAAGAAACCATTAACGCTCAAACATGAGCTCGTAACTTGTCAACAACTTAAAATTTCTGTTTCTCTGTTTTTTTTCCTCTTCCCTCAGTGCATTCATTATTATTATTCATTATAAGTACTACAAGTTTTACAGAAACTTGCACAGAAAGCTTCAGTTTCTGTTCCTAGAGTGAATACTTGACGGTTCACATCTACTCAATACTTTCTACTGACTATGACTACTGTATAATTCGTTTTGCATTCAGTCTGAACACACCTTACGGGTTAGTGACAGAGAGGTAAAATTGATATACAAGAGCGGCATACTGCATATATACCTTCCTTCATCATCCGAAACTTCACTTAAAGTGCCATCGTCAAACACAGAGAGCAGATCTCCATTAACATTTGTGTTGGTCCGAGGGGCTCTGCTGCCCCGGGCCCCTCGGACCAACTCCAGCTGTAAGGTCTCCTCTACAGCTTGCTTCTCTTGTTTGCTGCTAATGCAGAGCTGTTGGACTGGGTGATGCAATTGCACTGGAGCCCTGTTGGTGCTACAGAGAGCAATGAATCTGATAATCAGTGAGCTTTGACTTTTAAATACTGCTATTGGAAAAGAAAAAAAAAAAAAATCACTAAGGAATCACTAAGAGTGTTTTCACACCTGCTGTGTTTAGTCCATTTAAATCGAACTCTGGTTCATTTAACCCCTTGGTGCAGTTTTGTTTGTGCAGACGTGAACACAGTGATTGCAGTCTGGTGCCAACCAAAACGACCGCACCAAAGCCACGTATGCTTTGTATTCTGGGATGCGGCAAGATACTATAGATGTGCAAAGGTCTGTATGGGCTAGCAACTAGCAGTGAAATGAACGTAAAATTCTTGATGTTCTTCAGTAGCACCTTCTTCCTGTATTTACTTTTGTTGCTCCCGCCCCAGACACATCTGGCCAATAAGCAGACTGAACGTTCTCACATGGTTTGTAGTGACGCATTTTGGTTTGTTTGGTGTTCACTGGGATTTTTGTGTGTGTGAAAAGAAACCAAACCACAGGAAAAAGCTACAAGTTTACAAACTCATCACCTGATTCAGACCAGAGTAAACAAACCGTAGGTGTGAAAACGCCCTAAAAGAAACTTTAGACTGGACTTTTTCTGCGGAAAGAAGAAAACGCAACTTAAAATAGTAGGTTACAAAAAAATCAGTTGTATCAGTTGTATAAATCTGATTAGAGGGTTGTGGATGTGGTTTTGAAATCATGAGAGCAATAGTTAACATCTACCAACGAATCTACAAGGCAAAATTACGCATACCTCATAGTGGCTTCGGGCTGTTGTTCCTGGTCAAGTGCTCCAGCTTGATTTGACAGGCATCCTAAGCTGGTCTCAGGTTTCTCTGTATCAATTTCTTCTGATGCCATTCCACCAGTAACCTGGGAAGCACTTGATTTTTGCACCTTCACCTCAGTTTTTGTTGTCTCTGTGCCAACCTGAAAAGCAAATATATATATTTGATAATATTTGGGTAAATATTTGATAACTGGCCTTGAGACATTCGTTCTAACTGTAACAGGTTTGGTCCAGCCTTTTAAAATGCATTTTGGAGCAGGTACTCGTTTACTTTGTCATACATAATTTAGTGCCACCTTTCCCTTTGGAGACCTAACACCTTTAAGTTAATTACAAGGACATATTTTCCATGCATTGCAATTCATGGAAACTAAACTCAGAAAATGTCTTCAACTTTGAATAAAGATACAGAAATATTGTTCATCTCTCTTTCCACAGAAAAACAGCAAAAAAAAAAAAACAAGCACTCAAAAGGCTGGCCAAAATATAACCCTCATCCCATAATTATCTTATTAAAGACAGCCTTGTATCATAAAGACAAATTCAAGCACAGCATGCATAAAAAGACCCCTTCCCCCAAAATATTTACATCACCACGGCACTTCTTTTTAGGGCCAAGAAGGCTTATATTTATACAAACTTCATACAACATTACCTAGAAATAGACAGTTCAACAGATCTCATTCCATGTAAAAAATACATGCAAAACTCATGCACAGTAGAAAGCTAGATACTACAAAAGAAAACACAAGACTGAACTTTGGGTAATCTGGGAGTGCAGTCAAGAAGGCAAATCAACAAAATAGTACCAGATGCTTCTTAGGCGTAGTGCAAATGGACATTCAAACAAATGTTCATCTTTTTTAAGGTTTGTTAAAGTGACACAAACATCTATGGAGAAACATGCAACCTCACTTCTTCTACATGAAATGAGACCTACAGAAAACAAATATCATGACATGGAAAACAAACATCTTACAGATGGGAAAAAAAAGACGAGTTTATGATGAATGGCCACTTTAAGCCTTTTAAAACAACTGAGTAAAAGAAGGAAATTAAGTACATGAATGAAATGAGAAAAACAGAAAGAGAAGTGGACTAGAAGGAAGGGGCGGCCATCCTCTACCTCTTTCTGAAGTTGGGCCTTTTCTTTCTCCATATCGAGGAAGACAACCTTCAGCATCCCTACCTCAAGTTTAAACGTTTCCATGTCCTCTTCCAGCTCCTCATCAGAAACACCGGGGACAGATGCTGAACATCTACTTAGTGAGCGAGGCTGAGATATAGCAAACTCCTTAACATCATCTTCTGAACTTCCAGTATTTTCCTCTGCTTGATTCAGATCAGCAGTTGTATTGTTCAAGATGGAGTCTGTGTGTTGTTTTTTCTCATCTTTTAAGAATGTGCTATGGTCAGTGACACACACAGGACTTGGATGCCCATCGGCAACAGTTTTGATAGTATGATTTATGTTACTCTCTCTCTGTGCTGTGGTGAGATGTGGTGAAGTAGACTCCAAAGTCTTATTAGTGAGTAGTTCAGGCTCAGGCATCCTGTCCTCACATAAAGAGTTGCCATTTGATTCAGGTCCAGAGTCATCTGGTCCAGACTCTCTCTGCTCAGGTATGGTGAGGAGGACAGTGCTTCTTGCTCTGGCAGTAGGGCGTACAATGATTTCCCCATCTTCTTCATCACTTGAATCTTCTTCGGCAGAGGTGGATCCAGCTGTGGGCTGTTCTTCTGTGATGTCATCTGCTGGAGGTCTTGATTTAAACAGTTCTCCAAACTTTTCTTTTAATTCACCTGCAACACTCTTGAAGGTGGATTTTACCTCTCTCTTCTCCACATCTACCCAGAGCTTCTCATAACGTTTTTCCCACGGGATGTCATCATCCACACCACTGCTTTCTTCCGGATTGCACTGATATCTAAACTCATCCTTTTTTCCATTGTCAGATTTATTTAGGTCTAACTCACTTCTATCCACTGTGTCCTCTCTCTCCTTTGATGGCATGAGTGGACAAATAACACAGAACAGACAAGACAAAAATGCAAAAATCGAGACTTGACACAATATTCAACAAAATACTCAGGAACAGTGCGTTCTTATTCTTCTTACTTCTTATATTTTCATTATAGAAAAAAATTATGTTTACAAGTTTATTATTTAGGATACTTTACAACTTGATTGACCCTTTGTTGTTAGACTTTGAAGCAGAAATAAGTGATTTCTGGCATAGTAAACATTTGTTTTGTCTAAAAAAACTTGTCAGAAAAGCATATGTAGCTGTCAGTCAAATAGAATCAACAGCTCTGTCACCAAATGGCAAGTTTTAGGGATGTCAGACATACTGACATGTAGTGAAGGCTAGCCTTAACTATAATAGCTGGGAGGCTTTAGTCTTTCTTTAGAGGTTAGGATAAATTGTGTTTTAGGGCTGTGCCATATCATATCGTCCACGATAATAAATATAATACATTTTTACATGATATAAAAAATGTCATATAACAATATCATTGCTATAGCAGTATTTACGTTCCCTAGTGTACGCAAGGAGACAAGCCCAGGCATGTCTGAGAGAACCACAAGAGCCGCATGTCAACCTTCGATGACGATTTAGTACCCAAAAAGGGAGCTACTTCAGCAACCTCCAACAAAGCACAATATTTACATGTATGAAAACTATTCCTGCTAAAGATGGAAAAAACAAACTTGTTTTGCCACTTGAGGCCAAAACACACCACTGAGTACAACCAGGCTACAAAGGACATACCAGCAGCTGGTGGAGACAGTGTAAACAAATGACTCCACCGAGCATCGAAGCACTCGCTAGCTGCACTCCAGCAAACGGTGGATGGAAATTACTGATGTGGTTACATGGTGGAAAAGCAGGGCTTTAAGGAGTTGGTTAAAAAGTTTGACAATACTGTCCAGCTCCTGACGAGTTAAGAGTTTAAGTTACTTTAGTTATGGTTAAACTAACTATATTAGTTATTTGTATTTATTAGAGCTATTTGTAATATTTTGTAATTGTAAGTGTTTAATTTTCATGGAAAACACTACCCTACCTAGGACTACTTTTGTGCTGACATTTGACTTCTGCTGTGTCACTGGATATGATGCTGTGTCACTACTATTGTACTATAATGCTGCTACTAGCACCTTGCTTCATTAGATTCACACTTCACACACTTCAAATTAGGATGTATGTCATTAATGACAGTAGCTAACTGGAAAATAAAGATGGAAAATGCCCTTCATTTACTTAAACTTATAAAGTGTAAGCATCAATAAAATGTTTTATGTTGTATTTGTAAACATTGTAATTTTGAGACTATATCGCCCACCCCTATTGAGTTTTCACATTTATTTCTTCTGACAGGATCACAGAGAACCTATGGATCCCTATATAGATTAACCTGATGAAGCAATGTCACAAATGTGTGTGACCATATTTAGCAGAAAATATGATTTAATGATGCATTTTAATTTCCTTTGGTTAGGAATGTCTTGATACTAATTTTATGTGTGAGACAAAAATGAATCAAGACAAAGAATTAGCAGGGATGATTATTTTACTATTATTCCTAACCTTTTGTTGCTGGTCTTCAAACTCTGTGGTACTTTCACTGTCTTTTTCCATAAGTGAAAAGTCAGGGGAACCTAGTAAAGAAACAGAGGGATTAGACAACGCAGAGGGCACAAGCACACAAAAAGGCCTAAAAAGACCAAAGAGCCTTACTTGGTTTAACTGTTGCTGGAGGCTCAGCTATATTTTGTAGCTGATTGTCAGTTTGAGCTGTTTTGCAAGGTGTTATGTTTTCTGACTCCCAATCTGATTCTGAAAATAGAGGCAAACCACCAAACAGAGGTCAGTATCACATTTTTTTCATCATTAATGTTCATAAAATACAAGTGAAAGTTTAAGAAAGGACATCAAACACGTGACACGTTACCTTCTTCACTTTCTAGTTTCTGAGGCACCATCTTCCGTGCACGAGGTTGTGGCTGGGGAACAGATTGAGAGGGTGTGCTAGGCAGTCTCTTGTCTGGACTGATGCTCCTCTGATGGGTCAGGGGTGCTGCGGGATCATCATCTTTGTCCTGCTCCTTATCAGATGAACTGGAGCACTCTGGAATTTCCTCAACTCCAGGGGAGGCCACTCTGTGGCCAGGAAGGGCTCCCTTACTGGCAGTACTGGCTGAGTCCCAGTCTGATGCATCTGTACAATTAATGTAAGAAGCTGTATGTCACTGAACAACATAGGCTAATGCTGTTGCTGAAGATAAGGGGACAGTTTACACTGGGCGAACCAATACACACCCATACTATGAAAGCATACACCTCCATAAGTTAGACACTGATGCATGGCAATGGAAAAGATCAGGGGTGGGCTGTTACACTATTACTCTATGACTGAGGTCTCAATGAAGATATTCCAGCTACGAAATGGTTTATAGTTCAGGCTGTCTAATTGGTTTGTTGATCTTTACTGACCTTCTTTTTGAGCTTCAAAAGGTGTAATGAGAAAAACAAACAAAGGATAGAAAACTCAGTGTTAAACACAGAGGTATCCTTTTAACCAAAGGACTAAAAAAAGATAGAAGCTCCTAATGGTGCATGCAGTGATTACATGCAAAGTCTATGCAATGAGGCAAACTGAAGCAAATTTGTGCCGGGTGACACAAATTGACACACTGTGTCCCAAAACCCAGTCAGTTGGGATTCTGCTGACACCACCAACAATGAGGACAAGCTTTTTGACACCGTTTAAGGGCAGCTGGAGCTATATGGTTCAACTATGCTTTTTACAGTGCATCCAGAAAGTATTCACAGCACTTCACTTGTTCCACATTTTGTCATGTTAAAACCTTGTTCCAAAATTGATTCAATTCAGTTTTCACTTCAAAATTCTACACACAATATCCTATAATGACAAAATGAAAAAAGTTTGCTTGAAATTCTTGCAAATTTATTTAAAAAAAAAAA
>VUQS01046207.1:0-19585 GCA_015108495.1 Heterochromis multidens
CTCCTCACCGTCACCCAGCCGGCCTGTTTTCCTGCTGCTCGGGAAAAAGTGCTGGGGGAGAGCTAATGGTGGCTAAGCTAGCTTGGTCCGCACCGACTACAGGGGCCTGGCTAGCTACGGGATTTTCCAAGGTGCGGAGCCGAGTCTCCAATTCACTGAGCCTGGCCTCCAGAGCTGCAAACAAGCTACATTTATTACAGGTATCATTATTACTAAAGGAGGCCGAGGAGTAACTAAACATCTTCCACACTGAGCAGGAAAGTGCAGGTGAAGAAGCCATGCTGCTAGTGACTCAGCTACGAGCTAAGCTAAGCTAGTGAATCGCTAAAGGCAAAATGAATAAATACTGTGAATAAAATCAGCAGGTGATTCAGCAGAGAGAGCTTTAGATAAAGCACGTGAAGATTACACTATGAAATAAGTGTTTATCTAGAGGTTTTAATTAAACAGGCTACAGAGATAAGCTACACAAACACCGCAGTGATGCAACAGGAACAGGAAATAAAATGACTTACTAATTGTTTACTTATTTTTATTACCAACCAAAGGGAACAACTGTGAAGTGGAGGAAAAACATATCTATTAGCATTTTTAGGTTATAAAGAGGCTATAAAACTATGTAGAGTCCTACTTGTTGAGTGTTACCTGTTTGTGTAAATAAACCAAATTAAAAGTAGCTTACTTTCATAATAAAAAAGCAGCCTATAAACTTTAAATATAGTAAAAAATAAAGAAATATGAACATTTTAATGTAGGTAAACTCACTAAGTAAACAGAATCTAGAAGTTAAAAAATCTTTAACATTCAGAACAACTTCATGAAGAACGGCCAAAGTGATTTTTGAAACAACACTGGTGAATAATTTAACTAGTTTTAGGAAAAGCATGACTCAAACAATGATGATGAATACGAAAATCAAAAGAATTGGGATTTATAATTTTTTTAAAAAACATATGTTAATAAGTTGTATGTGTGATGATGTTCGTGCAAAGTTTCATTGACAGTGGCCCACCCATTAAGGGGGCAATAGGGTACATATATACATATGTACCCTACCATCATTATAGTAAGAAGATTATTATTGTATTACACTTCCAACACTTATAACAGACAGCTGGTGTTTAGAATGCAGTTGAATAATTATTAAAAACAATAAGTTGATCATTTCTGGAGCAGGCTTGACATCACTCTTCAGGATATCCATGAACAGCATCAACATGCTGGTCCAGATGTTTCTGTTCCAGGTGAAAATGTCTCAGTTTCCTCCCTGTCTGAAAGTATTTTTAATGTTAGTTTTAATTGAGAATATGCTGTTATAAACAAGTATAACACATCTGAACCTTAGGAAATAAAAACAAGAAAATTATTTGTTCAAAATATACTGACAGCACTCCAGTGAGACATTAAGGTTCACTAAAACTATCCAGTTCTGAAGCTTAACTTTAATCTCACCCAAACCAATGTGTTCAGGAACAAATAAAACACTGAAATAAATCACAAATTGAATATCACCTGAGGGAATTATATCCTGTGTTTACCCTCCACTGAGACGTGAGGGTCAGCAAGGACTTTGAAAACAGTGTGCTGGGAGCAGGCTGTTCTCGGTGGGTATCCTGAGCTGTGAGATGAGCTGGCTGTTAGGCTAAGGGGACCTGACATCTCAGAAAATGCCAGAGCACTTTTGCAAATAGGCTGTGTCTTGACAAATTCACCATATATTTGAAGCTTACACCACTACATTCTAAAAAATCCTAAAAAGAAATTTAAAGTGTATTTGGTACCACAGGTGATTTCGTTCAAAATGCATTCTGGGATACCTGGCTGCCCCAAGTCCATACCACCACCAATTCAATTGACTTTGATCAATCCATTATCTGGGATCTATCTGTCTACCTGTGCAGGGTAACCAATCCGATGTTAGGATCTGTGGATGAGCCGCAGTGACAGTTTAAATTATTTCATGATGCACTGCAGTATAGGAACCATAAAATAATTAATAATTAATTAAAATAATAACTTTAATTAAAATTATGTATTTGATATTTTTAATTAATTAATGGCATGTCTATTAATTAATGTATTTATTTATTTCCAACTTGAATTAATTAATGGCACATTTAATTAATTATCTAATTATGTTCATTTTGGCACTCTTGGCGCTCCATACAATTCTGCCTCCATCCCTGCACTGCAGTGTGTTTCCAGCAGATGTCGGCAGCAGAAAGCCGAGTTAATGCGCCCTGCTGGTGCTTGTGTGTCTCCATCGGGACAGCTGCTGTTGCAGGTTCTGTATCTTTAAGGCTCACACACGGCTGACGAACGGCGCCTGCTCAGTGCGCCTCCTCCGCTGCTGCTGCTTCGATCCCGGACCTGGAGCTCTTCTGTCCCGTACGTCTGCTCCTGTGTCCTGCATCTTGTGTGTGCTGTGTCTGATGGTAACCTATGGACTGACGGAGGGGGAGGCTATTGTTATCAGCCCGGTGGCTTGTTCTGCTGGAGCTGCACTTTTACCGGAGAATGCCCAAAGCAAGCGGAGCTGTTACTGCACGGATAGCGCAGAAATACACCAGAGAAACAAGGTAATTGCACTCTTCTTTCTTTCTTTGTAATAATCTCGCAGCTTTGTTTGTTATTCTCATTAGAATAAAAAAAGAGGTCTCGCGTGAGGCTGTAGAATCGTCTCAAATCACAATCGCACAATCGCGAGCGGCTCATCCTATCGGAGGCTGCGGGTTTGTTTACCATGGCTAAATGACACACTGAGCCGCTATCAAGGTCCGGATGTCAGTGAAACACGTCTATACCGTGAGCAGCATCCTCCAGCCGCCTGGCTATACGTGTCTCTGGGATGGAGACAGTGAAGGCAGCAGCAGCAGCTCTCAGGCCTGCTGGGAGATGCTGGGAGCTGCAATAACACTGAAGTTATTCAACATTGTTCCTAACAACTGAAACCACAAGCATGATGGAGCCAGCGTTCAGGTCTTATGTTTAAGTCAAAATACTTCAGTGTAAAGTCGTGCATTAAAAATACATTACTTTAAAGTATGCAAATAGGCTATTACTGGTACAGAAAAGTACTCTTTCTACAGAAAAATGGATATTATGAGTATTTCACTACGTTTTGTTATATTAGGACATTATTGCTATTCCTGCATCACAGTTTTTCTGAAATGATCAAACATGAAATCGGATTCTCTGAATCAAATATTCAGTCCTAAACTATTTTTAGCAAAACCTTAAACAGTTAGACACAATTTGTAGATCTCATTTAGTCTTTCTGGGCAAAATTCGAATCACTTTCTCACTCACTGAAACACATTCTGTACAGAAATTCACTTGTGATGCATAATGGTAGCCACAATCAAAGTACTGTAGTTATTTCTTAAACCCAACAAGTTAAATCCAACCAATATGCCAATATGTGCACAGGCAGATAGGATCAGTTGATATGAGTTGATATCAGCAATGAATGGAAACAGTCTGAGAGGCAGAGGAGGAAGAATTTGTGGAAGAGGAGCTCAGTAATTGCAGATGAAATCTGAGCAACTGTGAATTATATAGGAATCATAACCTATATGAAATAAGAAATAGATAATAAGAATGACCCATTGAGTTTTACATATGCTGACTTACAGGCTATGTCTCATTTGATTTAAAGGGTGGCCTGTTTCACATTTCTCATGTGTACTGGATTTATTGAATTCTAATATGTTGCATGAGAACATTTTAACAGGGGCGATCCTCATGAGTAAATCATAGCATATCACAGACATATGTCTTATAAAAGGTACGGTACATATGAAATCTAATTTCAGCAGATTCTCTGTGGACACCACACTCTTAAATATTTGCTGCATGGATATTTTTGTAATTGTGGTAGAATTGCACGATGGCACGTTTTTATTTTTCTGGAGCTGCTATAGTCCCTGAACACTGGGTTTCCTTTCTGTGCTGCAGTGTGTAATCAATGCTCAGTACACATATTACAGGCTACGTGTGTGATCTAAAAACGTGTGATTTTGAGCACAGATTAACTAGTTTTGAACTGTTTGTGAGGTTTTGCTGGAAAGATTTAATGGTTTGTTGTTACAGTTTGAAAACCAGGTTTTGTGTTTCGAGTTTTAAGATAAAGGTGCAAAGTTTCCATTGTACTTTAGTAGCTAGTTTACGTGGAACTCTCATTGTTTTATTTGCTCAGTTTTTAAAATTCAGTAGGAGTCCATAATGGTTTTCCACACCCAAGACTGCATCACCACGGGCGCAGAGTAGGCTTCAGACCACCAAGAACTTAAAAATCCCCTAATTCACTGGGCGTCCTTCATCTTTAGTAATTCAAGAAATTGCACAACAGCCTGAATCATTGAGTTACAATACATTTAAGCATGTCCTGCTGTATTCACTTTGTATTGGAATTTTGTGTCTCTCTCTCTTTAGAGCTCAAATGGTGCTTACTCCTAAATAAAATGGCATTTGATCAAATTCCCAGGCTTGCAGTCCAACAAGAAACTTTTAACCACAGGGCCCCCAAACAGTCAGTGCTGTCAACATAAAGTACACTGCCACGATGTTTGTTCAGTTCAAGTAAAAGTCCAAACCTCAAATTTAAAAATTACAATGGCAATTTTATTTATGTAGCACATTTCATTATACTTAAACTCAATGTGCTTAACACAGACGATACAAATATAAAAACCTATGAAGGTTCATAATGTCTTAAGGCAGTGAAAACATCAAAATTAAACTTTACAAAGAAGTAAAATGCAAGTTCACACACATACACACACACACAGAGCTACTGAGTGTAAGTCTGTGAGAACAAAAATGTTTTGAGTCTGTTTTTGAATATGTTTACAGATGTAACTGACCTCAGGTCAGCAGGCAGCTTGTTCCAAAGAACAGGACCACAGTAACTGAAAACACCCTCAGCACACTTAGATCTAATTCTGAGGACAGTTAAAAGATCTGCAGCTGATGACCTGAGAGGTCTGACTGGGTTATAAACACTGAATGAGTCAGAGATGTACTCAGGGGGCCAAACCTCTGAGAGCTTTTTGAACTAATAGAAGGATTTTTAAGGTAATTCTGTATTGAACTGGGAGCCAATGAAGTGACTTCAGTACTGAAGTAATATGGTCAAATTTCTGTGTATGTGTACGGACTCTGGCTGGACTCTGCTGCATTCTGCTGCATTCTGAATGAGTTGAAGTCATCATTCTGATTTGGATAGTTGGAGAGTGTTACAGTAACCTGCTTGTTATGAATGCATGGAACAATTTCTCAGAGTCAGTTTAAGATAAGAATTTTCTAACTTTTGATATATTTTTTAAACTGAGGCCACTGTCTGAAATGATGCCAAGGTTTCTGACTTGATCACTGTTTCAGAGACAGAGATGATAAATATGAACAAATTTTCTGTCTCTGACTTTTTGGACCAATAACAAATATTTCTGTCTTGTTGCTGTTCAGTTCCAAAAAGTTTCTAGACATCCAGCAGTTAATGACATCAGTGCAGCTCATTAGTTTGTGAACAGAGGTTAGATCATCAGGAGAAAATGATAGGTACAACGGTTTATGATCTGCATAAGAATGGTAGGATATATTATGATTCTTTATGATAGTACCAAGCTGGAACATGTAAAGGTTAAACAGTAATGGGCCAAGGACAGACCCTCAAGGAACCCCTGATTGAATTTTTATCTGTGCAGATCTAAAGCTACCAATTGAAACATAAAAACTTCTACACTTTAGATATGATGAAAACCTGACCTGTTAAACCAACTGAATCATGAAGCCTTTGAATGTTGTGATCTACAGTATCGAAGGCAGCAGTGACATCGAGCAGGACCAAGACTAAAACTCTCTGTGAGTCACTCTTGATCTTCAGGTGATTGATGACTTTAGTAAGAGCGGTTTCTGTGCTTGGGTTGGTTCTGGAACCTGATTGGTACTTATCATAAAGACCATGAGATGAAAGATATTCATTCAGTTTTTTGTAAACAATTTTTCTAATATTTTGCTGAGGAAAGAAAAATTAGAAATAGGATACAGATTTGAAGAGTTTGCTGGGGATGGGATAAAGTAAAGAAGTGCAAGACTCTAAATAATAAATAACTTCTTCCAGGTCTTTAGAATTTACAGTTAGTGACGGAATTGGTGACAGCTGATAGTGCTGCATCTCTGAAGTGGAATCCATCTGTATTTACTGTGCAGGTAGTGACCAAATGTAGAGTCCACAAAGCAGAAGATCAGTAACGGGTACCTTAAATGTTAGTTGTCAAAATTATTCAGTTATTAAAGCAGAAGTAAGGCAAAAAGTAAATAGAAAGAAAGTAAAACAGACAGAAAACAGACAACAGTTGACCAGACAGCGCCACGCAGCAATAACAATATTGTCAGTTGACAATATGGAGCTGGAAATGAGCATTTCCAAGATTATCATTCCCTCATTAGTGTCTAAGTGGTGCCATAATGGTTTAGTTGGTTGGAGTGTAGAAACTTTTAAAGGCTGTAAATATAGATTATTGTCATAAATGATTCCTGCACTGGGGGTTAGGTTAATTGGTGAATCTAAATTGCCCATAGGTGTGAATGTGAGCGTGCATGGTCGTCTGTCTCTCTGTGTTAGCCCTGCGACAGACTGGCGATCTGTCCAGGGTGTACCCTGCCTCTCGCCCTGTGGCAGCTGGGATAGGCTCCAGCCCCCCCGCGACCCTGAATTGGATAAGCGGAAGAGAATGGATGGATGGATGGATGGATGGATGGATTCCTGCAATGCTTATTTTGTATCAGTCAGTTGATTATTCTATAGAACATCTAAAAAATGACCATCACAGTTTTCTAGAGCTCAAGGTGCCATGTAAATACTCTTGTTCTGTCCAAGCAGCAGTCCAAAGACCAATGATATTAAACTCATAGTGATGTTAACCATGACCAAAGTTTTAAACTATGAGATCAAATAATCCCTGTGAGCCAAAAGCTCAGGCTTCACACTGTTCTAAACATTCAGTTTCAGACTTTTTGTACTTTTAGATCTGTATGATGTCCTAGAGTAGTTATCCCTAATATAGTCATCTGAGACTATCCAAAACATGACTATCCAGAGTTGGAACCAGGAAGCAGAGTTGCAGTCTTACACACCTCTCAGTAGCTTCCCTCCTGCTGTCATCCCCCCAAAACCCCATCCCCATAGAAACTGTGCTCCCAGACCATCAAAAAACAAACAAAAAAAAAGCAAAAAACAAAGCAAGTAACAAATGAGAGAGCTTTGACTCTCAGGTATAACTCATGGACACACGCCTTAAAGCAGATAACTTGTAAGCTGGAGAGGAAATGGTGTTTTACTAATTTCGAAGAGCTTTGTTTGGCCTGTAAAAAGAGTTTGTTGCTCTATCAGCCAGGCTGACCGAGTCAGAGCTCTGTTGAGCCATGTATTCCTTTAGCTTTAACTACCAATGACTTCATAAATTTCACTACAAAAAAATGTTTAACTACTGGGGAAAAACTTATTCACAGCCTTTCACAGGCATATCATTAAGTACAACAACTTTAATAACTGGTGATATTTACTTAGACTTTAGACTCTCTGATTGATCTCTCCGAACTAACTTCAGTAATTTCTTCCTCCAAACCATAAACATGTCTTCTAGACACCATTCCTACAAGACTGCTCAAAGAAGTCCTACCATTAATTAATGCTTTATTGTAAATATGATCAATTTATCTTTATTAGTAGGCTACATGAAGAGAGTGCATGAGAAGATCGAAGGAGCGCTCTGAGGAGCTGATGAATGTAGAAAATGAGAGCGAGGAGGACAGATGGAGGAAAGTTAGTGAATCAGGAAGTGCAGAGGATTATTAAGGAGGAAGTGAGGGCAGCTATGAAGACAGTGAAGAATGGAAAGGTGGCTGGTCCAGCTGACATACCTGTGGAGGTATGGAGATGTTTAGGAGAGAGGGCAGAGGACTTTTTAACTAGAATGTTTAACACAGTTTTGCAGAGTGAGAGGATGCCTGAGGAATGGAGAAGAAGTGCACTGGTACTGATTTTCAAAAACAAGGCTGATGTACAGAGCTGTAGTAACTACAGAGGGATAAAGCTGATGAGCCATACCATGAAGATATGGGAAAGAGTTGTTGGAGCTCGGTGACGATCAGTGAGCAGCAGCATGGCTTCATGCTGAGAAAGAGCTCTACAGATGAGGATAAACTGAATTGAATTGCACTTAATCTGAAACACACAAATGTGACCATGGGAGCCCACCTGATGTTCATATCTTTTGTTTACGAGGGGCAGCCAATCAGAAGAAAGTTGGTTTAAAGGGTTAGAGAAGGGAGTTAAAACTCCTTACCCAGTATAAGATAAATAGTGATTATTTTGAATTGCAAATGACTGAAAGCTAATTTAGAGGAATCCAAGGAAAAAGTGACAGCCCAACCCCTAATCCTAATCCTATGCAATCGGAATATGTAATTTTTAAAAATTGTTCTCCAAAGTTTTGGCGATCAGGGAATAAAGAAAATAATCATTCTATTTGACAATAAACTTCTGACTTTTTTCTAAAAAAAAAAAAATAAAGTCAGTTTTGCAGCACAGTCCTGACTTCAAATCCAGCGGCTGGCTGGGGCCTTTCTGTGTGGAGTTTGCATGTTCTGTTCAGGTACTCCAGCTTCCTCCCACAGTCCAAAGACATGCATGGGTTAATTTAATTTCTTTTTCTACTTTTGGCTGCTCCCTTTAGGGCTCACCACAGCGGATCACTGGCCTCCATCTCACCCTATCCCTAGCATCCTCTACTGTCACACCAACCCTGTCCATGTCCACCTTCATTACATCTTCCTTTGTCTTTGGCCAATAGTAGCACAGTTTCCACTGGCACCATGTTGGTATGGGAATCAGATTCTTTTTAAGCCACATGTTTGATTTGGCCAAGATTTTACACCAGATGCCCTTCCTGATGCAATCCTGACATTTATTCGGGCTTGGAACCGCACTAGGAGTACACTGGCTTTTGATGACTACCCTACCTTTCACCCTTATGACAGCTGGCTACAGCCCCCCACGACCCTGATGTGGATAAGAGGAAGAAAATGGACGGATGGAAGTCAGTTTGGCTTTTCTCCAAAATATAGGGTGAGGGTAGGGTTTGAGAGCTAGACAAAAACAAAAAAAGAGCTACTTTTCCTCTTCATTAATCATAATAAATAGTTGTGAAAAGGGTGCCTTAAACATGTGGTATTTGCCAAACCAGTAAACTAATGCACAAAGATATTTTGAGTCCTGTCATACACAAGTAAGAAAAGCAGCAGATTTCAAAGGGCGAAGCAAAGGAACCAAATACGTTTTGCTTAAAAATGCTTCAAAATGGTTGCTGGAGTTTTGTAGAGAGATGTCTTGATTAAGTGAAAACTTGTTTCAGCTTTATAGACTCATTATTGTGAAATACTCCAACTTCCAGTCCTATGTCTTAGATTTTGGTCTTTTGGAAACTCTGGTGCAAATATTGCCCCCAAAGTCTTTATAGTAAAGTGTGAATTTCTTCCAGGTATTTTGACAGACAAGTTTCAAGTTGTCAAGTGTTTTTTAGCAAATTGTAAGTCTTGAAATAAGTCTGTTTGGACTGGGAATTAAAGTGATTCAGTGCTAGTTCTTGGGAATTTTTTTTTTTTAACCAAAGATAAGTTATAGTCGGTTAAAGTCTAGTTAAAGTCCTTCATCAGACAAACCCAAGTCAAGATGGACTATAAGCTTGTGTTGGATTATGATTCAGACCTTCGATTTCTTCAGTCTTTTCTTCATAGAAAAGTTCATTATCAAGAATGTTTTCTTAAACTTATGGCATGGTATTAAATGAACACACCGCTTGCTCAAAATTGAATTACTTAATACCAGGATTGTGTGATTTGATTCAGCATGTTATGCATAGAGTGTCTCTATGCATGCTCAATCATCCAGGTAAGGAAATCCCAGAAAGTTTTCACTGGGAGAAATGTTTCATCACTCATCCAACTGACTTCTTTAGTCTGAGACCGAAGAAGTGTTTGGCCCTATGCAGTCAAACACTTTATTCAGCCTCAGTAGCTTAAACTTACAGAGGGCAAAATATGACTCATTTCCCACTTTCAACAATCCCACCTCTGACCATAAACCACTTCAGCAAACATCTTGATTTAACTCCAACTCCCAAGTCTCCACTCAGGGATGTGGTTTATTAAATAAAGCTACAACTCAACATGTATTTTGAGGATAAAACACACCCTGACAGACAGAGTACATGTTCATCAGTCAGGTAGCGTAAAAGGGTGCAGTCCAGTCTCAGTTCTCTCTCCTAGGTTGGGTCTCCACCCTTTGTACTGGGACTCCTGCCAGAGCTCGTCTGTGATTTAGTGTGCTGACCACATGCAGCCGCTGCCATATGCTTCAGAAGACGGCTCATATTTAAAGCTTCAGTTCCCATTTCATGGCAGCCTCCAGATGAAAGCTAAAAGTCGTTAAATGTTTTTTGGTCATCGGTTGCAAGCCATGGTCTTAGAACAGATGGTAAATATTGATCTGCAGCAACAAAACAAGCAGGATCTGAAGACAACATGCTGCAGCATACTGCTACTGCTAAAAACAGACCTCCAACTCACTTTGTAAAGTCAGACGCTCAATTTGCCCTCCATGTAATTCGCTCCAACAATCCATATACTAGACTGTGGTGTCATAAAACTGGGTCTTATATATCTTTGGTGCCTGCTATAGTATTGGTGATGACGGCATCTTAGCAAGAGCTCTCACATAATGACTGTGGTGAAAAGGTGTTCAGAGAAGCCCAAACAGATGATATTTCAGCATTGGTTTCTGGTGCCTCTGCTGACTTATTTGGATGCCAGATAGTGTCCTCCTCCATTTTTTCTGATTAGCTAAGTTTATGAATCAAAAACTCGATAGGACGCTAGTAGGTAAATAGCCATGGGCCAGATTCAAACCCAAGCCTCTGCATTAGCCTTACAGCTTATGAGTCGCCTGCTCAAAATGATCCTTTCTAATAAGAAAGTTAGCAGCCCTAGCACAGTCTGGCATCCCTCTAAACTCAAACTACAGCGTGACACAGTTTCTGCCCGAGAACTCAGATTGTTGTTACTGCACAGCCTGTAGATGTTTCACGTTTTTGCCACCAAATTTTTGTGATAGTTGTGAAAAAATAGTTGTGGCATTACCTAAAAAGCATTTTTGTGTGACTATCATAGCCACAGTTTTAAGCTTTTTGTGGACTAAATGACCATTAAACAAAAAAGGAGCCATCAACGTTGTTATGTGGCCACACTTGTGTACCTGTCTGCTGGTCTGGCTCCTCAGAGCTCTTTGTTTCTCTTTGTTCAAGCTTTGTGAAAAACAGATTTTCACTCCATAATCCTGCTTTGGAGTTTTTCCTAATCCAGATGATTTGCGTGTCCTGCAACGTGTCCAGATCATCACTCTGGGTCTGTCATTGGTGTAGATCTGTACAGAGGATGTAGATTAAGCTGGATTAATACCCTTGCGTCTTTGTTTGGAGATGATCTGATAGCCCGCATCCAGCTTCAGATGTGTGAGGTTCATTGTTTCAAAAGTGGCTCAGATAGATAACACTAGGCCATACTGGTAATTGTACTACATTGTGTTTTATATATTATCGGTCCTTAGCAGTGGTAAACTATTGAACAGAAGCAAACTCAGATGGGACAGGCTCACTACAAAGCAGGTTAATATTACTAATTGAGTATTGATGTAGAGGGAGGCTTCAGCTGGTCTCCCGGGTCCCAGGCTTCTTGTTGTGTCCTTTCATGCCAGTACACCTTCCTTGGTGGTTGCTATGGCCTGCAGGGACAGGGCCTGCAGGTAAAAATGCCCCCTGGTCTGGCTTCGCTACTGAACTAAGCAACGCACAGGTTCATCAGGAGTGCTGACAGATTCGACGCCCGTACGGTGACATCCTGTCCTATCAGGGCAGTAGGACAGACAGGGCAATATGGCAGCTTTGGTATTGTTACCTGTCTGTGGGTACCAGTTGTCTTGGTTCAGCTATTTCTGTTCTCACATGTTGATAATGCAGCTGTCAAGTGCTACTTGTCAAGCCACAGATATGATAGGTTGTTAAGTCAGGGTCACTATCATCAAAAGAAGCTCTGTTCTTCGAACTTCCATGGACATTTCATGTGCATACATGGAAACATGGAAACTAGGAGACCAGCAGTAAGACCCGAGCAGAGAAACAGAGCAGACATCAATGACTAAACATGTCACTGATGTCTGCTCTGTTTGAATAACTCAGATAAAGCATGAAGGAGGAGCTGAGGTGGAGGTGGGTTGCAAAGCAACTGTGAGAATTTCATGAGCTAGAGAGGGAGCCCTTTGAAATTATCAGTGAAATGATCAAATATACTATCAAACACTTTTCTTCTTATTATTTTCTTATTATTATCTTATTGAAGGGGCTATATAAGTCACTAAGAGTACGTACTGCTATCTATATTTTAAACATCTAGGCCTTGTCATGCCACAGTTTCTGTCACAGCACCTTGGTGTGCATCTATATGATAATACTAATACTTTTATACTTTCACATGGGGCTTATACAGCTCCACTCTATCCTCCTCTTTCCATCTAATAGACAAATGCACAGTACAATCACCATAACCTGCTTTCAGATCGCTAAATCAGTGACCACATCTCAGATTTTATTGGCTTTGCTGTGGTACAGAATGTTTCCTGAGTTAAGATCGACCAGGGTAATGACTTTACCAAACGTGTTCAGTCCTAAAGCTTGATTCTAATGCATTTTCACAACTGATATTTAAAACCCTCACTATGATATTGTTCTACTAGCCCCTCAAATCTAATGCAACCATCTACTGATGTGTGTTTATTCTCTGAGATGAAGTCATTAAAAACAAAGCATGCTTCAGCATTACCAGCTCATTATATTGGTTTTAGATTCCAACAATCGCCCACATCTATCAGCCACATTATTTTTTTCTGAGTCATCTTCAGTTGTTGTTTTCTCAGGTTTATACAAATCTTGCTTTTCTTTTTTCTGTAGATATTGACATGAAGAAAGACATTGAGAGTCTAATAGCAGAAGAACGAGCTGATATCATCTTGAAATATGCTACGGTGAGTTTGTGCTTCCATCACACAGATCAGTCTCAGGGTTTTGATTTGCTCCAGATGCATGATACAGTTGAGTTTTGGTTAAAAAAAACTGATAGAATTTGTTTGAAATCTTTTCCTCATGTATTTATTTGTGCTATAGGTTGCAGATACTGTTATGACACAGTTTTACTATGTAGCATTTCACTGCTTTAACAGTGCATCTACATTATCACGTATGTTTTTATTCATGTGTAGGAGGAAGAGTTTACACATGGTTGATTTGGGGCTTAACAAAACCAACAGAAACACACAGAAGGACAAAAGCGTGAATTAAAATGTGTGTTTGTGTGAGCTTTGTGTGCAGTGCATTTCTGCATGTGTGGAGAACAACAAGTGTGTATGTGTGTGGGTGGATGTGAGTATGCTAGCAAAGTGCATTAATAACATGTTGTGTAATAATATGTTTATGCCTGTGGTGTGATGTGTCTGGAGAATGACCACAGATATTGAATGTGACTGCAGTGGAAACTAACATTAAAAACAAGCATGAAAACAAAGCGGACATGATTGATTATATCCTTTCTTCTTGGTTAGTCTTATAACAGTGATTTTTGAATAGACTGAAAAGAAAGACATCCCCTGTATACATCTAGTACAAGTTAAGCCCTATCATTTTGTTTTCAGATTAGGGATGCACCAGTATGACCTTGGCTTTGGGAATTTAATAAGCTGTATTCCTCAGTCTGAGCAAGAAACTAGAAATCATTCTTTTATCCAGAAAGCAACATCGGGCTTGGAATCTGTCTAAAGCAGTAATAAATATGAGTCTTGACCATGGACTTTATATAAAAGATCTGTGTAGCCACCTTGATGTTACCTTTTGATTTGCTAACTCCTGTTTTGAAGCTTTGAGTTTAGCTTCTTGGCTGTAGCCCTCTTGGTTTTTCCAAGTCAGAAGTTAACATATTTGAAGGAAAGAGTGCTACGTTATCAGCTTGCTAGCTTGTTACTAAAATATTCCAGTGTAAAATAGTCACTGCAGAGGCACATGTTTGTGGTAATCCTCAGCTCTCTATCAGCAGGCTTCTTAACAAGATCAGTCCACCACTCCTTTATCTCATCGTTGCTGGGAAATTTAACCCTCTGACGGCTAAGTCATCATAGGTGGTAACCCTAACCCTACCCTAAACTTTATGTTGGAGAAAGGCAAAACTGACTTTATTGGAAAACATATCAAGTCTTTGATGTTTCCCCTCACCCCCAACCGGTCGCAGCAGATGGCTGCCCCTCCCTGAGCCTGGTTTTGTTGGAGGTTTCTTCCTGTTAAAAGGGAGTTTTTCCTTCCCACTGTCGCCAAGTGCTTGCTCATAGGGGATCGTCTGATTGTTGGGGTTTTTCTGTATTATTGTAGGGTCTTTACCTTACAATACAAAGCACCTTGAGGCGACTGTTGTTGTAAAATAAAATTGAATTGAATTGAATTAAATTCTCAATTTGAATTATTATTTTCTTTGTTCCATGATTTTTACGACTTAAAAAAACAAAAAAGTTAAATAATTTGATTGCATAGTGCCATCACTGATGATGACGCGGACCTATGAGGGTTAAAAAAAAGCCACAGTGAGTGGGAAACCTTCTTCAAGCTGTGTAACATAGAAAAGGAGCTTTACTATAAACTGGTCAGAGTGGTAAATGTGCTGATGCAGAGTTGAGCTGGGGCCGGGTGGGGTTAGTGACAGCCAGAGGTTAAATTTAGCTCAGCAGCTTGGAGTGAAGGGGTGGCAATGGATGGGTTTGATCTCTCTAGCCATAGCAACATCTGTGACAAACTGTGCAGTAATTGAGTTGACACTGACCTGCGGGGACTGGCTGAACTCCCAGTCACTGTGATTGCTGTATATGGGTTCCGGACACATGTAGAGCACAGTGTAGAGAAGAGAAGCAGAGCTGGGAGAAGACCGACCCCACACCACAGATATCTATTCCCAGGAGGACCCTGGGTAAAAGCCTGTCAAAGATCAGGTTTATGTTGTTTATGTTTCTAGAGACATCAGCCTTGCCTTGCTTCACCTGGCACATGTTTCTTTCTGGCTCCCTCTAATGTTTTTTTCACATCACAGCATTTTCCACACAGTATTTACCGCTCCAAAACCCCTGGTGGCATTCTTATTTAGCTATGGTGCTAATGTGGGTTGCAGTAGGTTGCTGCTTTTAAGAGATTCAAACAGTGTTTCTCTATCAAACCTGGGTGCAGCAGTATGTGGAAAAGGCTCTTTTTTTTCAAATCTCAGGCTTTTTTTACTTTAATCAAGAAGCAGCTTTTAGTTCTGCTGTGCAGTGCCGGAAATTCCAAAACACAAGTAAGCAAAGTGTTTTTGCCCAACCTTCAGTTTACAAAGATAAAGGCAGCTCAGGTGAAAGTTTGCCAAATTTGAACATTTGGAGCACACTTGATTCACTCTAGGTGAAAAAACTACAGTGAATGTGGTTACATTGGCTCACAGAACACCTTATGTGTGCACAGGATCCAGAAGGCTGTTTCAAATATGTATTTCTTATAATTAATTAGGTAAATTGCTTACTTATAGGGGATCACTGTATAATTGAGATTCTCTCACAATTATTGTAAGGTCTTTAGCTTAGAATATGATCATGGCTGCTGTTGTAAACTATTGTTATATACAGTTGTGGTCAAAAATTTACATACACTCATCATGGGCATGAGGGTCGTGGTAATTTTGGGCTTTTAATTATTTCTTTGAACTGTTCTTTTTCCAGGATGGAGCATCTTTAATGACTTAAGAAAAAAAACAAGAATTGTGTGCACAAGTTTGTATTTATTTTGAATTTACTTTAATCCACATGGGGTCAAAAGTATACACAGATGGTTTTGGTTGCCATCAACAAACCTCTGGTATAATTCTGGCTAGATATTTGACCACTCTTCTTGGCAGAATTGGTAGAGTTCCTTTAAATTAGTTGGTTTCCTGGCACCGACCTGGCTTTTAAGCATAGTTGAGCGTAGGGTTGAAGTTGGGTCAGAAGCTTAGAAACTTAATGTTAGCCTGCTTTATCCATTCCAAAACCAGTTTTGATGTGTTTGGGATTATTGTCCTGTTGGAACACTCAATTGTGTCCAAGTTTTAACAGTCTACCTGTTGAGTTGGGGTGAAGTTGAAGAATTTGGAGATAGTCTTCTTTCTTCTTTCTTCATTATTCTGTCCACTCTACCACTGGCAGCAAAACAGCTCCAGAGCATGATGCTACCACCATCGTACTTGACAGTTGGTACAGTGTTCTTAGGTTTGAAAGCCTCACCTTACTCCTTCAAACATACCCTTTCTCATTGTGGCCAAATAGCTCAATCATTGTTTTGTCTAAACATAAAACTTTTCTCCAGAAGGCATTTGGCTTGTCAATGTGGACAGCTGCAAATTTCGTTCAAGCTTGAAGGTGTTGATTTTGGAGCAGGAGCTTCTTTCTTGGTTGGCACCCTCTCAGTCCATGGTGATGTGAAACTGCACTGTGGACAGTGACACTGGTGTTCCAGCAGTTTCCAGTTCATGGCAGGCTAGCATCTTAGTGGTTCCTGGGTTGTTCTTGGACATCCTAACCAATTTTCTCTCATCTGAGGGTGACCGTTTGGTTCCTCTTCCAGACCTTGGCAAAGTGGTGACACATTGGGATAACTTTTATTTACATACAATTGTTTCAACTGATGATCCTGGAATCTGCAGCTGTTTAGAAATGGCCCATTATGCTTCTAGAATGGCCTTCCCGAAGCTCCAACCTCAAACCTACTGAAATTTTGTGGACTACGCTTAAAAGCCAGGTCTGTGCCAGGAAGCCAACTATTTAAATGAACTCTACCAATTCTGCCAAGAACAGTCATCAAATATCCAGCCAGAATTATGCTAGAAGTTTGCTGGAAAAAGAACAATTCAAAGAAATCATTAAAAGCCCGAAATTACCATGACCCCGATGCCCCTAATGAGTGGATGTAAACTTTTGACCACAACTGTATATGAAAATGAACTGAATGGAACTGAAAGTGACTGGAAGTTAACCAACTTGCAATGAAGAAAAAGAAAACAATCATTCTCATAGGTAGTAACCATCCCTAAAACTAGTGAGCATCAGAACTGGAGGCAGTGTGATGCTTTGGGCAATGTTCTGCTGGGAAACCTTGGGTCCTGCCGTCCATGCAGATGTTCCTTTGACACATACCACCTACCTAAGCATTGTTGCAGACCATGTACACCCTTTCATAGAAACAGTATTCCCTGATGGCTGTGGCCTCTTTCAGCAGGATAATGCTCCCTGCAACAAAGCAAAAAGGGTTCAGGAATGGTTTGAAGAGCACAACAAGTTTGAGGTGTTGACTTGGCCTCCAAATTCCCCAGATCTCGATCCAGTCGAGCATCTGTGGGATGTGCTGGATAATCTAGTCCGATCCATGGAGGCCCCACCTCACAGCTTACAGGACTTAAAGGATCTGTTGCTAACATGTAGGTGCAGATACCACAGCACACCTTCAGGGGTCTAGTGGAGTCCATGCCTTAACAGGTCAGGGGGACCAACACAATATTAGGCAGGTGGTCATAATGTTATGCCTGATCGGTGTATATCACATTTTTAATGAAGCTATAAGCTGGGTCTTACCACGTGACTTCTTTAAATAACTGCAGCCACTGAGTAAGGTCAGGCTAACAGCTTTATTTCTTCAACACCCATAGCTCACAGTAGTTGTGCCATTCAGAAAGGATGAAAGAACACAAAGAACAGTAGCTGGGGTGTGTCGAATGGCTTAAAGTGGGGTGACACTCATCAGTGCTGTGAAATAAGTCAGCTCTGGACACTGATGATCTTGTGTTTTGATGCATTCCATCAATTCTTCTTGAGCCTTACAAATGATATGTGAGTCATTCATTTAGTGAATTAGATTCAGTTGTAGTGAATCAGCGTAGCAAATTTAAATGAATGCAATTCAAATAGAGCATCTCTCCTGGCTCTAATGTCTTTCTGTAACACTCTGTGTGTCTCCAAACACCCTCAGTGAGAAAGTATTTTTAGTCCTCTCACTCTGATGACGCTGACATCACATGCAGCGCCTGGCTCAGAGAGCCAACTCAACCATGGTGAAGCTGTACACTTTCTGTGGGTTCACTCACAGCAGGAGGATGATTGGCTGCTTTTCAGACAGTCAGCCAACCACAGCCGAGTAAAGTGAGAAGCCTCTCGGGTTGGCTGTCTGAGGATTAGTTCCCTCTATGTTATGTCAACACTGGGATCAGATTGTTGCTCAAATGGATTTTCCATGATAAAAACATTACTTCTAAACTTTGTGCTGCTTTAAGGAGATTCTAAATACACGTTTAGGTACAGTTGTACTGTGGAGTGTGACTTGCTGATTTCTCACTTGATTAGGGGATTGATTTAGAGGTTTGTGTGTGAAGCTTCCTGTCCAACCTCATACTATATTTTTATTAATTTAGTTTGTGTGTGCATGCTGTGTGTGTGCCCCATGACGCTGAGTAGAGATTTTTGCCGCAACATCCCCTATATCCAAAATTCATCAAAAAGGGAACACATCAGAGTAGGTCCAAACTCCAGTGGCACCTGTAGTGTTTACTATCAGATGTACATTTTTTTAGCTTTGGGCTGTAGTGTAAAACTTAAATAAATAAATAGATATGGTTTAAAAAATGTCCAAAGCAACTAGTGATATCTTACACATTGGCCAAAGGAGCACCAATACACACTGTAAATGGAGAGGATATTTTGTAATGTGGCTTCAGGCATTAGGTTGGCCCTAATGACAATGGATGACAGCATGTTTGGTCTTTAAGCATTGCTTCTAAGGGGCAGTACGCAACCCTAATTCAAAGCTAACCTCTATAAAAGTCTGTATATAAAAGATGGTCTTTCATCCCATCAACCATTCATTTCTGGATTTCTGGACTTTGCTTATTGAAGACTCGATGCTAATATTTTGGCCTCTGATACACTGGATTTTTGAAGTCAGAAGTGACCATATTTGGATGAGAGGGTGCAATTCTAATTATCAGTTATGCTTGTAAACAAATGGGGTTTTAAAGGAATTCAGCCATAGTATTCTATTCAATTCCATTTTATTTATATAGCGCCAAATCACAACAACAGTCGCCTCAAGGTGCTTTATATTGTAAGGTAAAGACCCTACAATAATACAGAAAAACCCCAACAATCAGACGATCCGCTATGAGCAAGCACTTGGCGACAGTGGGAAGGGAAAACTCCACTTCAACTTCAACTCATAGTAAAAAACGTTAATTATTATTAATTATTCATGATTAAATGCAGAGTGGTATATAAACACACAGAGAGTGAACAGAGGTGAGAGAAGGAGAAACACTCAGTGTATCACGGGAAACCCCCAGCAGCCTAGGCCTATTGCAGCGTAACTAAGGGAGGATTCAGGGTCACCTGATC
>VUQS01046208.1:0-18001 GCA_015108495.1 Heterochromis multidens
GGAGTTTTTCCTTCCCACTGTTGCCAAGTGCTTGCTCATAGGGGGTCGTTTGATTGTTGGGGTTTCTCTGTATTATTGTTGGGTCTTTACCCTACAATATAAAGCGCCTTGAGGCAACTTTTGTTGTGATTTGGCGCTATATAAATGAATTGAATTGAATTGAACTGAATGGTCCCAACCCCATTAAGAAGGCAAAAAATTCCACAAATGAACCCTGACAAGGCACACCTGTGCAGTGACAACCATTTCAGGTGACTACCTCATGAAGCTCATTGAGAGAAGGCCAAGAGTGTGCAAAGCAGTGATCAAAGCAAAGGGTGGCTATTTTGAAGAATCTAAGATATAAAACATATTTTGGGTTATTTCACAATTTTGTTTACTACATAATTCCATATGTGTTCATTCATAGTTTTGATGCCTTCAGTGAGAATCTACAATGTAAATAGTCATGAAAATAAAGAAAAAACATTGACTGGGACGGTGTGTCCAAACTTTTGACTGGTAGTAAAGTCACAAAATAAGGCATTGTAACTGTTTGCCACCAATGCTGAAAACTTTAAACATCTTTTTCTTCTCTACTGCTCTCTGAAAATGACAAAGTGATAATACTGACTTGAGTTTCAGCAGTCCCACATAGTCCCACTGCTCATGCTTGTTCTGTGCTTCTTATCATCAGGATCATGAACAACTTAATGCCCTCCAGTACAGTCCTTTTCACTTGTTCATGCACACAGAATGAAGGTGCAAAATCTGCAGTTTTATCCATAATGGTTGTGGAAGATTACCAGCAGAAAAGAGAGAAGTCTGAAAAATCTTTGCCTCAGAGGCACATGTGAAACTGCCTCAAGTATTGCAAATTGTTTCTGTTGGGTGCTGTCTTTGCAATCAAATGGCTTATCTCCCCTATAGAAATTTCTCTTGTTCTCTTCTGCCAGTCAATATGCACCGAAGTGGAAATTGAAAAAGCCATCATCTGTTACTATCTCACTCATGCATGTAATGGTGTTTAATACAAGGACTCAGCTCTTGTTAGAAATGAGCTCAAACCTGTCTTTATCAAAGTACACTTTAGACTGCTCTTCCACTCTGTTTTCTTTGCTCTCTCATCTCTGCGTTTCTCTTTTGCCAAAGATTTGTTGGTCAGATAATCAGCTCTCTGCTAAATTAACACATTCAGTTCCTTAAAACAAAACTGAAACCATGTCTAGGCACAGTTTTATTCATTTTATTAGAATTCAGAGTTTTTATTGCCATTAGTGCCTTCATATTGCTAAGCTATGCTTCTCTGAGGAGTTGTTAATTTTCAGCAAATACTGACTGAAAAAAACAACATGTTTTATGCACATAAAAACAACAGGAGCATTTTTCTCCTTCTAAAAATAAGTACAACCAGGTAAATCAAGGTTCAAACGAAACATTTCCTGTAATGTCACCTTTTAAATCTGAAGATGTTATCATGACAGCCAGGCTGAATGCTAGAGTGCTGTGCCGCCTTTTACTCCAGCAACAAGTAAAGTTGTTTCTAAAAATGTGCTCAATATAGAGTCAAGGGCAGAGTCTATTTTTACGGAAGGAGAGGATTCTTGCTCTCTTTGTTGTTGAGAAAGTTAAAAAGTCTAAAAGCCTCAGAGTTAGTGGTGCGTATCTAAAGATGAAGGCAGATTTGGCCAGGTTTTGGGCCAGAGTTTGTGCAACAGAGAGGTGACAATAGAAAGCTCCTGTAGTATTTTGTACCTTAAGCATGTACAAACTCTTCTTTTATAAATGGATTTTTTCTTCAACTATCAACAGTGATTAATGTCTTTATTCTCAACTTGTGTTCTTAATCTATCTTAAAGTGCTGTGTGAGCCGGTTCATAATGAAAGTGCATTGTCTGACACTATCACTTCGCTGAGAATAAATTTCTCGACTCTCTCATGCTGAATATATTGAGCATGTCTCATTGATTCATGACTGCCAATATCATTACTATCATTTAGACATACATTTCCGGTACTCACTGAATATGGAGCTTGTCAAGGGCAGCTATTATGGTGATGTTACAGTGAAAGTGACCTGGCTGTGAACCATCAGCATTATCTGTGGATTAATTACCCTGCCCTCTCATCCTCGCTGTACCTGCTCTCCTCCATGTCTCACTGTGTCTTCCCCCTTTGTCCCATCTTTCCTCTGAATATAAATGTGTTCCCCCTTCAGTGCCTCACCATGTACCTTCAGTAAGAAGCAGAAAATTGTTAGCGCTTAGATTCAGTTGGAAAATCTATGGTGTTTCTTTTTCTTCTTTTTCACCCTGATATTCGGAGCCAACTACAGTAAAAACAGGGAATGTGTTTAATCTGTCAGTGGCGATTGTCATCATCACCCCCCTGATGGGAAATTCAGAAACATGGAGCTGTGCCCATTGTTTTCACTGAGCGCAGCACAGGGAACATTAACCTAACACAGGAAGCTCTGCATGCCTCTGGCTCCAACACAAACATTTACCCTGCATGCATACATAGGTACACGTGCAGCCATGAAACGCTTATGCATGCATTCATGCATGAACACACTGCAGGTAAACACACACCTATCCCCCTGCACACAAGCCAACATGCTACCGTTTCTCCTCTTGCATGCAAATGGCAGAGATACAGTTGGATTCCACGTTGTGTTTTGATTCTAATCTTTCCGGCCTGTTAAGTTTATCTGTTAATTTTATCTTTGTCCTTATGTGGCCGGCAGCATTTATTGTTTCACATGACTCCACGCAGCATAAAAGAAAAGAGTGAGCAATCCCTTATCACACCACACCGAAAATGTATTTTATATCCTTTTGAAAATGATGGCGTATAAAACCTGTAATGACATCAATCATATAACCAGATTTCGCTGGTAAATTTCTTGGAAACAATGCTGAAATGTGTGCTCAGGATAGAGCTCTCCCTGTTTTGCACTGTCACAACAATGCATCTTGTTCAAAGGCATCTGCTGCCTATCAACACATTCCTGAGCCTTCAGATTCAGATCACACTGCTGTTGTCCCATTGCCCTCACACTAAACATGAATAGAAATTTATATTTTCCACTGAGTGAATGCTCTTTAGTGCAAGAAAATTCTGTCTTTCCTTCAAATGTGTGATTTAAAGGGCAACATACACTCTGACACCTTATTTCTTTACCCTGATCAGTTACCAGCCATGCTAGCAGATGTATGACAGTATAAACTGATCTTTACTGGTTATCTTTACCACGGTCACCAGTTTAGTTTACTATGCAAATAATTGTTATTTAGCTTATGGACTGGTACTCATAGCACTTTTCTTCTGTAACTGAGCACTATGGCTTTAAGTACACACCAATAGATGCACCAGGTACATAGGTTCAGCATCTTGCCCAAGGACACTTCAGGCCAGATATCTCTCCAAGGACAGTTCAATGTGGACTGGAGGAGCTGGGCTAAGAAAGAGAGACAACCATTCATCCTCACATCCAAACCTAAGGCCAGTTTAAAACCAATTAGCCTAACATGTATGTCTTTGGACTGTGTGACCCGGAGAAAACGCCACACAGAAAGAACCTTCTTGTTGTGATGTGACAGTGCTACCCATTGCATCACTGTGTTGCTTGGAAATCTAAATCTAATATATTGGACATGTTTCACTTCCTACCTAATAATGGTATTAAATAAAATACCACAGGACCACCAAAGTTATTGGAAATCCCTTCAAAAACTGTAATGAAACCTTAGGTCACAACCACACAAATGAGCCTCATTGAGCAAGGGAGCGGGGGGGGGAGAGAATCATCAAAGTCATAAACACTCATCACCTCAGGGCCATGGATGTCTACACAACATTTTGTGCCAATTCAGCTTCATTTATGCATCTAAATTGTTGTGATATGAGATGCCCAAATTTGGAGACATCTGCTAAAGAAATATTTACTTTCTCTTGAATGTAATGGAACTAAATGGTACTTGCTTTGTGGTGCTCAAAGTGCCAAAACAAATAAATAAATGAAAACTCTGTAGCAAAGTCTCTTTCCATAAATCATAAATCTGTTGTGAGCAGCTTCATGTAAGAAGTATTTTCTCTTTTGCTACACCTGCCAACAACCTCACTCATTCTGCAGATTAAAGCCCTTGTAGACAGCAGAAACAAAATATTATCTACATGAAACTGCTCACAACAAGGTCTGTGGAAACATGTCATGATTTCTGGAAAGAGACATGTTTGCTGAGTTTTTCAACTGTATTTTTTATGGAGCTTTGAAGACCGCAAGGTAAGTGCCATCTAGTTCCATCTTAGCAGAGGAAGTTGTAGTTCAGGAAGGGTTGATGTTGTGTTGTTGGGTGTGGCCGAACTTCATGCATATCGTGCCTGGGCCTACACTTAACCACGCCTGGACCTGGCATGCAGCAGTCACACTTGTCAAACAAACTGGGCTTTGGGATTATACTCAGTTGCAGAGATGGACACCATCATTCCTGTAATACTGCTTTAAAATCTGACTGAAGGGCACATGCGTAATCTGTACAGTGTAGTATAGTGTCACAAAAAACTGGCAGGCACACAGATATCTGCACACAGAGCCTAGCACCCACTGTCCAATGATGTCCAACCAACTTGGAAACCCACACCAAAAACAGTCTAAATAAATTAATAACCTCATTTCCCGTAACCTCCAAATATTTCAAATCTTACTGGCAAGAGAATGCTTGAGGAAATTCACAAAACAGCTGACAAAACCCCATTAGACTCTGAGAAAAGATTGTATCTCTACCCTCTAGTCTCTCTTTCTCTCGCTCTCCTTCTCTAACGCTGACGGATATCCAGCACTACGTCTTCACTCAGCCGTGCACACTTGCCCTCGCATTTCCCTGCTGAGAGGTCAGTGCTGTTCGTGTCTGTTGGAAAGCTTTCACAGGAGCCTCATCTTTAGCCACTCTGAGCTAACAGCAGGTAGTTTTGCTGTTGCCTCTATTTGAAGTGATTCATTTCAGCCCTTGACTTTGAAGTGTCTTTTACAATGAAGGAACATTTGTAGTGTTGTTGAGTGTTGATTCAAAGTGAAACACCTGTTCTCAATAGCTCCAAAAAAGCACAACTTTTACTGCTCAGGTATTGAATATGTTTCGGGGTTATTTCAGAATGTGTATTCACTGTGTTGTTGCCCTTTAAATGACCTTTTTTTTCTAGTCTTCTAAGCACAACTGGATCTAGTATGATATTATTCGTTGGATTGCTCTGCTACTCCAATGATAAACAGTAATAATTCCCACTTTTGGGGGCTGTGAAAATGATAGCATGGATGAATGGCATTTCTGCTGCCTCTGGGACCAGAGGACCTCAAAGGTTAGCATCAAAGCATTCTGGTCCATGACTCTCGGGTTAATGTACTCTAAATCTCTTTGAGGCAAACAAGTAAAAAACAAGTAAAAAAAAAAAAGAGCCAGGTCTGCCATTTGGATCTATACATTCACAGGCATACAGGGAGCTGTATGTCATTTTTTACGGTTTTCATCAGAGGCTGATTTGCAGTACTTGTTTTGGAACTTATCTGAAGGTAAAAGCGTCCTCGGTTGATTAACTTTATTAGATCTTTACCCAGTGGCCTCATTCTCTGCGTCTGTAATGCCGACTGATTAGGTGGGAACTGCAGGGCACCAAATTGCAGAGAAGGATAATGATTTACATGCTGGAGTGATGAGAAAAATGGTATTAGAAGTTATGAAATGTTATTAAAAATGTCAGTTGTGGACCTGGAGACACATACAGGAGGTGGAGAAAAAGAAAAAAAAGAATCAGAAGAATCCTGAAAAGGCATCCATGTGTCAGGGTGTGCAAACAATTTAAGGGCACAAAACCTATATTCACAGACACAAACCCTGTGCACTTGAAAACATTGCACTCCAGCATGTGTGTTTACTGTACGCACTGCCTCTCTGTGACTTGCACAGTGTGCATGTCTTTGTTAGAAGAGTGTTCATGAGTCACCACTGTCTTTACCCTGAGGCTCAGCATCCAGCCAGCTGAAGGAGGAGATGCATGTTTTATTTTTGTCTCTCTAATATGGCGTGAAGACATCATTATCTTGAAACATATTTTTTTCCAGAACTTTTATTGTTTAAAATGCCACTGAATACGTGTATAACTTAAACTGTTTCATCATTAGATGTGCAATTCAGCGTGCGTCATTAGGTAAGGATTTTGTTATTGTGAGCCTATGCAGTGTGTGGCTGTATGAACCCTCCTTGGTGAGCGAAGGATGTTATCTTTTCTGTCATGCTCATACCAGCACTGCCCATGGGGAAGAGGTGAGCATGCAAGGAACTTGGCTGATTGAGGGCACAGGGCACAGAGGCGAGCTGTGCATCGCTATGGCTGCCTGTGAATACTAAGGGTGTCTCATAAGAGAATCTTTTGTCAGCGTCAGCGCCCTTTGAGAAGAGTCATAAATAGCACAGGGGGTGTGAGATCTTGTCTACGTTCCTGCCATATCATCAAGATTTCCTATTTCAATTTTTAAAACCTTTGTACTTACCAAGAATTCATACATGTGCCTCATACTACCAAGTCACAGAAAAAAAAAAACACAAAATGGCATTTTTAGCTTGATAAATTGTATAATTAATGGATTTTCCATACTTTGTGACACAAGTTTCAAATAATGAGGTCCCCCCTATGTACAAGTAATCCCTATCTCCCATGAACTCAGGTTTCAGATGACTATAAACCCTTGATTTTAGTTAAGTTTTTTCAACTCTTGGCTCTGTATGATGTGAGAGTTTTCTTCTTCTTTCAGCTGCTCCCTTTAGGGGTCACCAAAGCAGATCATCTGCCTCCATCTTACCCTATCCTGACCGTCCTCCTCTGTCATGCCAACCCTCTGCATGTGTCGTGATCCTGGGTCTTTGACCCAGCACTTTGAGTTTTTGGACTTTCAAATTCTGTTTATTGTTAAATATTTTCAGTTCGACTGTTAATTTGCTTATTGTTTACATTTCCGTCTTTGTGTTTCCCATCTTATCCCTCTCCTGTGGCAATTGCACCATGTTAAGTTCTTTCCTGTGCCTGCATTTCCCCCATTTAGTCATGGTTCTCATTTCCTGTTTTATTTTGATAGTTTCTTGTCTCTAGTTTCTTGGGTTTAATTTACTTTCCCTCCTGTGTCATTGTATTTGATCATTGTCACCTGCGTCTCTTTACCCTCCTGTGTCCACTTCCCCTAACGACTTTGTAATTGTTGTACACTGAACCAATAACAAAAGAATGTCGAAAGAAAGCCTGAATAAACAGAAAATGTTTAACTGTTTTTTAAAAGACTCCACAGAGTCAGCTAAACAGAGCTGGAGTGGTAAACTGTTCCAAAGCCTTGGTGCCACAGACTGAAAGGCTCTGTCCTCCACTACATCCATGAATCTTCTCTGTGATCTTTCTCTTTTCCTCCTGCCTGGCAGCTCCATATTCAGCATCTGAAGTTTCCATCTCCCACATATCCACTGTCTCTTCTTTGCACATGTCCAAACCATCTGGACCTGTCCCTCTGATATACTTTTAATATACTTCTAATCCTGTCCATTCTGGTCACTCCCAACAAAAGTCTTAACACCTTCAACTCTGCCACCTCCAGCTCCTCCTCCTGTCTTTTTTTCACTGCCACCGTCTCCAAACCATACATCATAGCAGGTCTTACTACCATCTTGCAAACCGTCCCTTTCACTATTGCTGCTATTCATCTTCCACAAATCACCCTGACACTCGTTTCCAACCATTCCACCCTGCCTGAAGAGTGGGAGTGAATATTCGCTTTATTTGCTTAATTTAGATGTCCATTTATTTTTGTATAGTAAGGAAGTGGTGCTATTGGTTAAGTTGGAATGTGGAAATCTGTTTAGAATTGAAATTTCAAATTTCTGCTGTTGTCCTTTATACTCTGGAGATGATGTTAAAGGAAAATGCTTGAATGACATCATTATTTTGCCAGGAAAAGCATACATATTTAAAGCTGCAAAGAAACAATTAACCACAGGACAATTCAAAATGCTTTGCAGTAGGCTATTCATAGGAATAAAGAGCACCAGTTTTGAATGAGCAGGGGGCCTTTTGAGAAAAGGTGAAAAACTGGGATTCAAAATGGTTTTGTTAAATGATACAATAGATTAAAAGGATTTTTGTTTTCCAACATGTTCTCTCAGTTTTGTAACATATTAAAATTTAACACATATCAAAATGTGTAACTATGAAAGCACATGAGTTTCCAGAGGATACACAGACTGTGTGTGCTGTTTGCACACACAGTCTGTGTATTCTGTATATGTAGATGGATTTATGGCATACTATACCATCTTTTTCTTTTTCTTCTCTGCTTCTTTGTTGTTTTTTCTCTTTTTTCCTTTAATGTCAATGTACCTTGACATTATGTAATAAAATTTTAAAAAAACCAACAGAGATTTTCTTTTATTTATACAAAAGCTACAACAAGTTTGCTCATGTATCCATTCACTTATGCCCACTACTTACAAATTGTGGTAGGCTACGTAATTCCTTGCTGTGTGCGCAGAGATAGTGAACACAGCTCTGTGCAGGGACAGACTAGCAATCAGCAATTTAGTGGATTGATAGCACTACATTAATTGAGTACAACATTCACTTGCCAGCCCCACATTTCAACAACTCTTCTGGCAGAAACCCTGCCCTGTATGATTTTAAACTTGTTCTGTGTACTTACAAAACAAAATTCATGATCTTCTCAAATGTAAAATCCAAACCACTCAACTTTTTATCTATTGGTACTTTACAGGGCTCTAAAACTGAGTTAGTATCTCAGTGCAAATGTTGAGTCTCTCTCCCACTCGCTCTGTAAATATTCATATTTAGCAGTTGGTAAAAAAAAAAAAAGAAAAAGAACATTTAGTATTTATTTTAAATTCAAGTCCCTTTGAGGTCAAACAGAGTTGTTCCCAGCGTTTTTTTGTCTGTGTCGGATTATGTTGACGTTATTCATGTGCAAGCGTCTTCACAATGTTTAGCTCGATAGAGCTCGATAGATTCATCACAAACCTCAAAACCCTTGTTATTGCAGATTGTATACTTGAAGTGGATGGTCTGCTTTGTCCTCTTGTAGACTCATGCACTGGAACATTTGGTTTTGCAAGGCTATCCTTGGTCTGCCCAATCTTACCTACAGAGATACAGTACATCTTTCAAAAAAAAGTGCACAAAATATTATTTTGGTCTTAGGGCTTTAAAGATGCTGTTCCCTCAGCTTGGAATCAATTGCAGAATCAATTCAGTCTTAAGGAGTTGGTCTCACCAAATGACTAGCAGCAGTCACATCTATCTGCTGCTCTATGCCTGACCCTTATTGCCCCTGTTTTATGTTTATTCAATTCTGATGTTTCATTCCATGTGTATACTTGTTTAATGTGAATCCCTGTGTGTATACTGGCTGTGTATTGTACATAATCCTAATTGAGCCGCTGCCTACGACTTAGCAAGGGCTCTCGCAAAGGAGATTTTAAAGAATCCTGTTTTTTTTAGTTAAAGGTTAGATTAAAAATATAATAATAAACAATGATAATAAAAATGACGCCACAATCAGTTTCACTCCTCTAAAGTGCGAATATTTGGGCCCCAACTGGATTTGTGATTATAATATATGAATATGCAAGTCTATTAAAGAAAAAGCTCCAGGTCAGGGAGAATTTGCAGAGGTAAGAAAATGGGAGAAGCACCTGTAGGAACATCCTCACTTTTTTTACCCCAGGATTTTAGGTCATAACATTAGAACAGAGTTGGGCCAAGAGAAGGGTTTTAGATAGAAATATGCTGTGTATAAATAGGTATATTGCACAACAGTAGACAGCGAGAAATCTTGTTGGTATTCCTTGTGGGTTTAGTAAAGGTTGAGATACTTTTTCAACTGTTTCTGCTCTACAGTAACAAAACTAAGTAACTCAATAACCTCAGTCTCCTCCACACAGCCACACTGGTAGACACACATGGACGACAACGTAGGAATCCCGACTCTCCCTCCTTTTAAAATGGAGCAGCCACCCAGTGCATCAGTAACCTGATTACCCCAGCTGTCAGTCTGAATAAGACCAGGCTTTGGGATCCTCCCGTCCTCTGTTCCTCACTACAGGATAGAAGCAGTCCTCAAGATTTTGAAAACAACCTTAGAGCAGGACGGACACAATCACAGGGAAATTGAAAGAACCAGCAGGGCCAAGAAAAGTCAGCAGGTAAGATGCAGTGATTAAAACTTCTTTGATTTTTGCTAATAGTGATGAGTCCAAGTTTCTTCAATATTAGGCAGCAGATTATATCTTAAAATAGAGACATTTTCAGTGCATCTGTGTATGTTATATGTACTGCATGTGCACATTTCCTTCTTGCTCCATCTAATCCTGAGTTACCCTCTCAGATTCCTCTGGGAATATTCTCTTTTAGGCTTTGTATGACCAAATAACTGACTTGAACTGATGATAAAGCTGATTTAAAAAAAAAAAAAGAAAAAGGTTAACTGTGGATAAAAGAAAGCGTAGGAGTATCAAAGAGAGCAGCCAGTTAGTAAGGGGAGGGCTACAGGATACAACTAGTGGGTGGACCTTGATTATTGTTTCCGTGCACAACAAGTCTCTCACTTGTGCTGCCTTTCCCTCAAAACAGGAGAACTTTGAATGACTTTGAGTGAGCTGCTACGCAGAAAGATTAACTGAACCTACAACATCTATATTTCATTAATCTGCATCTTCCAGCACATCTGTTGGCTTTCCACAACTACAAGTTTAAAAACTCCACAAAGACTCTGGATCACCTTCTGGACTGACTGAACAAGTCAGAGTACTGCAGAAAAACTTGGCAGCTCCAAAAACAATGGCAGAGTGCACACCAGATGCCAACCCTACCAAGGTGATCCAAAATCCAGAGGCTGACATAAAGGGGTTGAGTGAAGTTTCAGCTGAGTCTGCATCAGCGGCATCAGTCAAAGTCAGACCCGCAGACGTGGGGCTGATTCGAAGCTTGTCCAAGTCGGACTCTGACTTGTTGGCGTCGGAGGATGGAGGTCTGGTTGGCCGAAGTGGGTCTGTGTCTAACTGCAGGTCTGGGCAGCCATCCATGGAGCGCATGCCTTCCTTCGCCTCTGAGTGGGATGAGGTAATACTTAAGTTCTAGGGATGGGGAAACAAGTGGGAGGGTGTAGAGGACAGAGGGAGTGGCACTGTTACTGTTCAGGCATGGACAGGCTTTCAAGTGGAGTGTGTTAATGTCTTTAAGAGAGAGTGTGTTAGTAAGTGTGAATGTGCATGAAAAAAAAAGGGAAACCAATAAGAGAAGTAACTCAGGATTAGTGTAAAAAAAGACAAATGAGAACGGGCGAGGCAGTGCATTTCATGCTAGAGGAATGAAGAAGGGAAGGAAGAGGCGGAGAGCGGAGGCAGCAGTATGAGAGCGATCAGGAGCCCAGCAGAAGCAGTGATAGAGTAACTTTACCCAGGCTGTCGGCGGAGAATGCCTGCGGGCGAGTGCTTGAATGCATGAATGGCTTGATCACTTGCACCGACCTCCCTGTAGCAGCCCTGGCATCCAAGACTAATTGGGCTTGTGCTGTCATTCCACATCCACTCAGTACATGTCTCAAGGGCCGACCCACGCTTCCACTGTCTCCTGCTCTCTTCTGGCTCCTTTTCTACGTCTTGCGCCATCTACTTTCAGCTCACTGTGAATGGTCCTCCACTCCCCATTATCCCCAAAAGCCTTAACTTGTGATTTCTGAGCATTTTGGAGCGTCAATGCAGTACACCGTAAAGCACTGCCAAGACCACGGAATGAATAATCATTCTGTAGCAGAACTTAAATGGTTGGAGACAATGAAGACAATGGCTGACGACTGATAATATATTATTAAATTATACAGCTTAGAGGCAAAGCAGTACAATTCTTTTTAAATGTCCACAGCAAAGTAGAACATATCTGACACTTTCCCGATCACAATGATAACGTGTAGGATTTTAATCAGATTATCAGATTAAGTTTTGGCATAGTACTATATGTCATCAAACCCAGCTGATATCTTGGCTAGCAAATGGTTTAAGTAGATGTACAAGGCCTCTTAAGAAAAGGCTTTAGTTATCTGTAGTTTATGTGGGGCACTCATTTCTTCCTACTTGGATGAATTTTTAGCTCCCAGTGCTTAAGCAAAAGCTAATATTGGCTGCACTGATTATTCCAGCTTGACTGATCAATTTCTTAAAAGTCAATCTTTTTATGCAAAACAGAAGAGAAAATACAACTGAACAGCTAAATGAGTAATACAAAAGAGTTTATTTTAAAAATGTTTACAGTATTGTTTAGTATATAATCTTTCACATAGACTGTATATAAAAGATGGATCTAAAAAGTGATGCTAATGCAGAAGCGCATTCTCTAATGGCCAGCACGGGCAATTGGATGCAAAAAGAAGGCCTATTATATAGATGTCTTTGAGGAAACAGTGCTTCTGCTCTTTTACTCTGTGACTTCACTAAATAGTTCCTGATTAGCTTATGGTCTCAACTGCTAGTTTCAAGTGTTACTGAATACAGCGTCATGCTTATGTTGTAACTTATGGGTCCAAAAGCAGTGTTAATTTTGACAGCAAATTTTGATTTAGTTTTATTCATAGTCTCATGACTAAAAGGTAATTTAGTTTTAGTCATAATTTAGGCATCTAAATTCTTTTAGTTTTAGTTGACTAAATATCATAAGATTATAGCAGACTAAATCTCAAGTTGATTCAGTTGGCTAAAATATAAAGTGTAAAAGTTGGTCGTGTTTTTACCGGTGAGAGTTGCTCCACACAGTTTACAAAGCATCTTATTTTCCTTGACATCAAATGTGAAATGTGTCCATGTGTCTACTCTTCTCTTCCTCCAAAGCGTTGACATTTTGTCGTGTTTTCATGAGAAACAGGGAGCATGAGAGCTAGGTGTACCGTTTCCAAAGAAAAAAACAAAAACTCTACCGTTTCCTGGGGGCAGATCAAATATGTGTGTCTAACTTTAGTGCACATAGAGGTTACTTCTGACTGGATCACTTCCAAACTCGTCCCGCCTTTCTACACAACTTAATTCGTTCTGATTGGATCTCATCTCTCCAGAATATTTTCATCTCATTTTTATTTGTTGACGAAAGTGTCAATACATTTCATCATAGTTTTTGTCCTTGTGCATTAGTTTTTATGTAGTTGTTGATGAAAACTATGATGAAAATTATTGGTCAACGAAATTAACACTGTCCAAATAGAAGGTAAAGCAAGATGTGCTACATTTAAGTGAGTAGTGTCCCTCGGGTCCTCAGTCAGAGCCACTACTTGCTTGTCACATCGAGTGTAAAACACACAGACCAGCTAAGGCTTCTAGGGATGGGGAAGGACTTCACTTACCAATGGGTCACATTATGGTGGCTCCATTCATCTTTTATATACAGTCTGTGGTCCATCATTTTTGGTTAGGTTGGGGTTTAATGGAAGAATATGGACTCATGACCTCAGCTATTCAAAGATCCAGCATCTGGAGAGAATGTGTTACATTAAGTCAGGTTACAGTTCCCCAAAACACCATTTTTCTCCTCACATTCTGCTCTGTGCTATTGTAAACAAATGCCTGTGATTCTTGTTTTACATATATTGTCAGTTGCTAATAAATGTAACAAAAAACAAAGTAAAGTTAATTAAGATTTTAGAATTTGCAAGAATTTTGGGGGAAGTGCAACATGCAGAAAGACAGTTTCCATTTTTTTAGATTCCATAGTTTTCACAATTGCATATATTTAATTATCAAAGGTTTGCAAATAGTGCAATTTCAAAGTAAATGTATGTAGGTCTGATTTTAGAGTAATTAAACACAAAATACCTGCTCTTGAGGCACATGATGGAATGCACACCCCTCAGACTCCAGAAGTCATGACTGCTTCCTTCAAAAGCCTTTGTTGTTATTTGAAGTACAAAGTATGTTGACTGCACTCAAAAAGAAAGGCTTTGACCTTTAGTACTTCAAAACTGCCATATGCCTTTTGGGGATACGGTGGAGAAATCAATTGCCTTTTTATATTTTTTCTATATTTTTAATTGTTTTCATCACACTTTTTCTTAAAGAATGTGCAGAGCGATTGTTACAGTGTATCTTAGTTGAATTTCACTGTGACCATCAGTAAGACAACTGCCTTGTTTGCCACAATCTTGAGTCAGTTTCAAGCCTGTTTAGACTTGATTCAATGTTAAAACCCAGATTTATCTTAAACTAAACTTGGCTAATGTTTGTCATGACAGTGCTTCTTAGAATATATTCATATATAAGAGGGTATGGTTTGTACCATATGCTACAACAAGGGCAGCAATGCAGCACCTCAGGGGTCCAAGACATCTTTAACTTCTACTTGGATCTCTCTCTTTGTCAGCCCTCCATGCCCTGTGCCTGCTCTCTGCTCCACCCCTCTGCTCTCTGACAGGACTGTTTACTCAGGCCATGTTGGGTGGAGTGTTCTGTTCTCAAGGGCATCCTGTTTTGCAGCTGTCCCTGAGTGTCTGTTTCTCTTCCACATTTCAAAGGATTTGTTTGGGTTGGGGATATGGGTGTGGGTGAGGCTGAGGGCAAAAGCTAAATCAGTTTGTGTATACACTAGCCACGACACTTACAGACACTTACACCACACAATTTATTTGATTTTTACGTGCATTACAAAAAAAAGAAAGATAGCAAAAGCATTACATCAAACCCAAAAAGTATTATGTTCAAGTTCAAACTAGGACAAAAAGTACTTGGATACCCTCACTTTGCATCAGAGTCATAATATTTTAGTATTTACTTGCTGTCCTTTTACTTGAACTTCTTGACAGCATCGGGACATGGAATCAGTCGGTTTCTGTTAATAGCTGTGGTGAAGTTCTTCCCTCATGTTTCAGCCAGCAAAGCTTTCAGTCCATCCACACAAGTGCATCAACAAGCTGGCTTTTTTTTCTCCCTTAGGTGCTCTAAGGACTCTTGAAGGGTTGCCTTGGAGTCGTCATCGTGATTTAAAAAAAAAAAAATCTCTTCTTTGGCTGGTGCTTTTAAAATGCATCCAAATTTTTCTGTACATTTCAGAATTCCTGATTCATTCAGTTAATCTATACAGGTTCACCTAAACACTGCCCCAGACCTACATGCTCCCTCCACCTTGCTTTATCATAGTGTGGGTGCAGTCTGATTAGAGCTTTTCCCCCTGGCTTTCTCCATACCAACTTTCTAGCATTAGATCCCTGTAGATTGAATTTAAAATGCATCCAAAAATAACACAAGTTACAAAAAAGTCTTACTGTGCATGTTCTTTTGCAAATTTAATCCTTGCTGTCTTATTCTTTAAGCCTATGAAAGGTTTCTGTCATATCACTCTCCCTCTGTACTCACTGTTTCTACTCAAATGGTCTGTGAACTGAGTTGTGCCCTGTTATCCCCGTTGATGCGTGATGTGATTCTTGTGGCTGTTTCTCACCTGTTCCTCTTCATTTTACTCACACTTATGTAATTGAGTCATTGGTGCTCCAGCCTTTTTAATCTTTTTGAACCATAGGCCCAACTGTGAAGGATAAAAGATTGAGTTTTGCTCATTTAATAAACAGAGTGGCCTTCTTGGTAAAAACACCCTGTCCTTTTCTTTGAGCTTACTTCACTCATGTTTACCGCTTTTGCAGTTGCAGTTCAAAGATCATTTATAGTGGATGTATAAAACTAGTGACCCTAAACATGAAATTGTCTTATGGACCTTACTGGATGTTTGCTGATCCAATTGCTAAGCCAATGTATGTCATGATGCGATCAACCACCACATTAAACATGAAAACATTAACGCAACACATGAGGCTTGGAGGGAGACCGGGCTTCAGGTCATATAAATAAAAACACTTTCATGGCAGTACATGCACACAAAGACAGCCAAACTCTATACAAATACTGGCATCTAGATGATCTCATTAAAAAAAGAAAGCTTTGAGTTGAATTACCCCATTGATACATTTAAAATATTATTATATCTGGCACCTTATATAACTGTAAACTATTTTTTTGTCTCCTATATTGTGAAAAGACTTGGTATTCTATAAAAAAAAAAATGTATGTAAAGAGAAGCATTAACTGTTGTGATGAGACAGCTTCTGTAGAATTTCTTTTCTGATACTGTGGAGCAAAAGTGTTTGGATTAGCCATTAGTTCAGGACTTTATATTTAATGTTGTTGGTGTAGAGAGTGATACTACTGTGGAATGCTTTGACGCATGTGAATCCTTGTGGATTTGTCTTTAGTGTAATTAAACTAAGCTTTAATTAAGGAAAATACTCAGTAGAAAACCCCAAAGCCCTGAAATGGAAGACGTCTGCATGGTGAGTTGTACTGCTGCATGTGTTGTTTCACATTTATGGTGGTGCATCATGATGTCCTCTACTTGTCCTGTCAGCTTTTGCTGGATTACTAAATGAAATGATAAATGTTGACATGTGGCTAGGACCTGGACCTCCCCATAGTTTGCTTTATTGCAAATTCATTAAAGAAATAAACAATGAAACGCCCCACATTCTCTATTGTTTTTGTAATTGTGCCAAATTCTGTTGAAATATGTAAACTGTATTAGTTTACATTAACTTTTTGTTGTAAAGTTGTGTTTTATTCCTTGTTACCTTTCTGTCAGACACAATAACCACAGGGGAGTTTTAGTCTATTGTTAGGCTGGAACAGATAATTGTTTTTTTTGATGAAGTGATTATTCAGTGCATTGAATGTCAGAAAATATTGAAAATGGGTTGTAATTTTCTCCCGACTTAATTCTTTTTTTTTTTTTTTGTCTGACCAGCTAAAATGTTGCTAGCTTATACATGCAACCCACCAGGCCAATAATTTTTAAGTCTTTATGTTACTATTTTCAGGCAATTTTGGCCTCTATGTTTAATTTATCTAGATTATATCAAAGGACTTTGATACAACATACAGTATTCTTTCATAGATTTCAGTTCTCTTATAGTGTCTCTGATATAATCCCTTGGAGCAGCCACTCACAAAATTAAGATCGACACGACCCATTTTGAAACCTGAAAATCTGTGAGCATCTTATGATGAAGTATTTCCTTCTTTTGTTTTTTTCACTGATCTGTTTTTGCTTTGTAAATTTGATTCTTCGTTATCCACCGCTCCATTTGAGTTCTTTCCCACCATTAATGAGATATAAGATGAGGTAATTTTTTTTCCTTTCATTCGTTCTGTTTCTTTTTAAAATGTGAATATTGAGCGGCAATATTAAACTAAATGTGTGTATTTATTGCAAGTGAAATCTTAGCCTACCTACAGTGGCCCACACTTTGGAAATTATGGCCTTGGGTTTTTCAGCAACCTTTGGCAGTCCAAGTCAGGAAATGCCAAATATGGGCATAATGGTAGCAAGTGTTACTATTTTCTAGTAAAGGTTATGGGAATACCGGTTATTATTCACTGAGTATCATTTAAATACCCTTTAAACGTGGAGATAAGTAATTTCAACAATAATTTTTCCATAATTGATACCTACATTTTTTATGAGTATGCCATTAATCCATCATTTTATATCATGTTGATATATTCAGTCTTGCACACAACAACAATATCTACTAATAACTACTCAAAGATCAACTACTATCTAACGTTACCATAGCACTCCTGTAAAATTAAGCAAAATCCTTAAATTGGTCTTCAGTTTGTAATGGTTATTATCAATAACAATTATTTAGCAAATGTAAATATTTCTCCCAGTAAACTGTATAGTACATAGCTGCCATTTAGCACCCTCCTGTTGACGTTTGACTACTTATTTACAGAAACAGGAAATTGCTAAACAACAAAATGTATCCATGGATGCAAGGCACATCAAGAGTATTTTTCACCTTTCATTACTTTTGCGTGTGTATGTGTGTGTGTGTGTGTGTGTGTTTTTTATTTATAGAGGCGTCTGATTCAGGAGGTAAAGATGGTTTTGC
>VUQS01046212.1:0-10380 GCA_015108495.1 Heterochromis multidens
GTTGTGCCATGCGTTTGTGGAGTGGCTGTTTGGTTTCTCCAATGTAGAGGTCCAAGCACTCTTCACTGCACTGTACAGCATACACCAAGTTGCTTAGTTTGTATTTGGGAGTTTTGTCCTAGGGATGAACCAGTTTTTGTCTGAGGGTGTGGCTGGGTCTGAAGTGCACTGGGATGTCGTGCTTGGAGAAAATTCTCATGAGTTTCTCTGACAAACCTGCAACATAGGGAATGACTATGTTGTTCCGTTTGTTATCCTGTTCCTCCCTAGTTGGTGTCTGACCTTCTTTCCTCTGCATCTTCGCTGTTTTGATGAAGGCCCAGTTGGGATAACCACAAGTTTTAAGAGCTTTCTTTACATGTGTGTGTTCCTTTTCTTTCCCTTCTGCCTTAGAGGGAACATTTTCTGTTCGGTGTTGCAGGGTCCTGATCACACCAAGTTTGTGTTCCAGAGGGTGGTGGGAGTCAAAGAGTAGGTACTGGTCTGTGTGTGTGGGCTTCCGGTAAACTTCAATGTTCAGGCTTCCATCCCTCTCCATGCCCACTGCACAGTCCAGAAACGGCAAACTATTATCCTTTGGATTTTCCCTGGTGAACTTTATGTTTTTATCAACTGAGTTGATGTGAACAGAGAAGGCTTCTGCTTCTTGGGTTTTGATTTTGACCCAGGTGTCATCTAGGTGCTATCCCTTTGAAAGAGCCAAGAGCTTTACTTTCCATTTCCTCCATGTAAAGGTTGGCTACAATGGGTGACACTGGGGAGCCCATGGCACATCCATGCTTTTGTCTGTAGAAACCCTCATTGTATTTAAAATATGTGGTGGTAAGACAGAGGTCTAACAGTGTGCAAATGTGATCGGAGGTTAAGCTGGTTCTGTTGTGTAAGCAGCTGTCTTTCTGTAGTCAGTTCCTGACTGCCTCGGTTGTAGGAATACAAGTGAAAAGTGAGACCACATCAAAGAACACTATGGTTTCATCTGGATTCAGTGTGATTTGGAGGATCTTGTCGGTGAAGTCAGTAGAGTTTTTGATGTGATGGGGTGTGTTCTCCAAAAGCGGAGCTGAGATAGTGGCGAGGTGTTTGGAAATTTTGTAGGTGACAGAGTTTATACTGCTAACAATGGGTCTGAGTGGGACTCCTTTGTGGATCTTTGGAAGCCCATATATAGAGGGTATGGCTTCTCTGGGGTAAAGGTGGTAGTATGATAGTGGTAGTAATCACACGGTAGTAAGAAGACTCCCCATTTACATGAACAAATTGGAGTCTATTAGATAGATATGATTCAAACCACTGCAGCGCAGTACCTTTAAAACCTACAGCATGCTCTAATCTCTGTAATAAAATATTATGATCAACCGTATCGAACACTGCACCAAGTCCAGCATAACAAGCACAGAGATGAGTCCACTGTCAGAGGCCATAAAATGATCACTCATAACCTTCACTAATGCTGTTCCTGTACTGTGATGAGTTCTGAATCCTGACTGAAACTCTTCAAATAAACCATTCCTCTGCAAATGATCAGTTACAACTACTCTTTCAAGAATTTTTGATATAAAAGGAAGGTTGGCGATTGGCCTATAAGACAGCTGGGTCAAGTGATGGCTTTTAAAGTAATGGTTTAATTACTGCCACCTTAAAGGCCTGTGGTAAATAGCCCAGTAATAGAGATAGATTGATCATATTTAAAATTAACCCCAATAATATAATAAATAGTTCCATATATTGCTTCTGAACTTAAGCTTGACCATCTACAAAATGTTCATGTCAAAGTGGTTAACATGTTTGACTTGCAGGCTCCTTGACACTTTTTGGATTTTCTCTAAAATTTTTGGGTACCTTTCCTTCTAGTCTTACCTCTGCATGCGTCATCACAGGCGTTCTGGTTTTGATAACACCAGTTAGCTGGAGAAAAAGTAAAGCACTCAGTTTAGATCTAGAAACACATACACAGACACACAGACATAACCTGCAGTGTATACAGTGCTTTATATTCATTTTCAGGGTCCGTGCCAGACCAGTCTTCCCGCAGTTAATAAATGAATATTAATTAATCTCATGTTCTTGCTCTATTAGACACAGTGTTTATTTTTTTGTCTTAGTCAGCAACTAGCTGATCTGCTAATGTGTTTTTCCTCTGCAGCTGAACTTTGCAGCTGACATACACATATACAAGCCGAGATTATTTTTAATTTTCACATGACACGTGCTCATCTGTTAAATATATACTGTCTGAGAAACAAAAACAGAATACGGTAAAATTACCAATGATTACAAATAACTGATTTATTACAATCAATTACCCCACCTCCCTACATACACCCAAATTTAGTCAGACTTCTGAGCTCAATCCACTTTGAAACAAGGTTGCACAAAACCTTTTAAACTTCTTTTCTAGGTGATTACTTCCCTGAAAAGTAAAGACATTCAAAAAGATATCCAATAACTTGATCATAGTCAAATTCATAGACCCTACACTGATTTACTCTGCTTTCAATAACAACAGCACCTGCGACTGAACAATGTCTGATGTTCAGAGTGCAGTATATATTGACTTACACTATATATTAAAATTAATTACCAGCTTACATTTACTTTTTAAGATGTTTTACTCACTTTAGATGTTGGAAAATGTGTCTGTCTATGACAGGGAGTGGAAGAGGTGCAGGCTGATTTTAACCTTTCACACAGGTCAGCGGGTTGTTATTACACTGATTGCTTTCAGTACAAAGTGGCTTTATCTGACTCCTTAACTGCGTCTGCACTGCTGCATTAAACATGCTCATTCAGCAGGTGGAGATGACATTATTAGTGTTGTGCTGTGGTTGTGTATTGTGTTTCTGATGTGAATGAAAGTCCAGTGTCTGACTCCGCGGTGGGAATGAAAGCCGTTATAGAGAACCATTTAGCTAATATAGGAACACAGATTAACCCCACTGCCTCCCACAATGCCGTTCTCTAAAAGGGGGCAGCAGTTCTCACCAACTGAGAACAATGAACAGGTGGAGGCTGGCTTTACACCACTTGGCTTAAACACCTGTGTAAGACTGAGTAGCAGGGAAAAGTCAAAGCTAAGACTATGCAGTCATTACCTACCTAAACTCCCTGCTTTACTTTCCTTATACTGACATTGTCTTACAGTTAACCATTTGAGCCTTCAGAGTGGCTCCATGTAAATTTCACATTCTTCCACTTACACATGGCAATTTGAATTCAGAAATAACAAAGAACAGCATACAGTCCTGTGAAAAAGAAAGTTTTCACAGGACTGTATGCAGTCCTGTAAAAAAAATAAGTACATCCTTACAGCTTTCATAGAAATTAAGAGGGTAGGTAGCAGCCAGGTGCTGCTAATCAAATGCATTTGATTTATTAATCATCAGAAAGTGTGCCCGTCTCTATAAAATCAGAAGTTTTAACAATTTGTTGGTCTGGAGCATTCAGGTGTATGTTAACACAATGCCACAATCTTCCCTGGAGTGGATGTCCCAGCAAATTCAGCCCAAGGTCAGATCGTGCAATACTCAGTGAAACTGCAAAAAACCCAAGAGCTAAATCTCAGACTGTGCAGGCCTCAGTTAGCATGTTAAATGTTAAAGTTTGTGACAGTACAGTTAGAAAAAAACTGAACAAGTATGGCTTGTTTGGAAGGGTTGCCAGGAGAAAGCCTCTTCTCTCTAAAAAGAGCATGGCAGCACAGTTTAGCTTTGCAAAGTTGCATCTCAACAAACCACAGTACTTCTGGGACAATGTCCTTTGGACAGACAAGACCAAAATGAAGATGTTTGGTCATAATGCACGGCGCTGTGTTTGGAGAAAATCAAACACAACATATCAGCACAAACACCTCATACCAACCGTCAAGCACGGTGGTGGAGGGATGATGACTTGGGCTTGTTTTGCAGCCACAGGACCTGGACACCTTGCAGTCATTGAGTCAGCCATGAACTCCTCTGTATACCAAAGTATTCTAAAGTCAAATGTGAGGCCATCTGTCCAACAGCTTAAGCTTGGCAGAAATTGGGTCATGAAACAAGACAATGATCTCAAACACAGCAGCAAATCTACAAAAGAATGGCTGAAAAATAAAAGAATCAAGGTGTTGTAATGGCCCAGTCAAAGTCCAGACCTCAATCTGATTGAAATGCTGTGGAGAGCTGTGCATAAACGAATGTTGACAAATCTCAATTAAGCAGCGTTGTAAAGAAGAGTTGTCCAAAATTCTTCCACAAAGATGTGAGAAACTGATAAAGTCATATAGGAAATGAATACTTTAAATTATTGCTGGTAAAGGTGTTTCTACAAGCTGCTGGAACTTGTTTTTCTTAGGACTTTTGAAATCTTTCTTTTTCACAGGACTGCAGCTCAGTTGAGTACACTGATAAGTTTTCCTGCTACATCTTTTGGTTTTTAGTGATCAGTCTCTTGTGGTGGGTGTTCTCAAAAGATAGATATTACTGTGCAGCAGACACCGGTTGTCTGATTTTTATGGCTCTATTCTTGTGACTCTTATGAACTGTAACCAAAAGGGATGCTTTTCAGCAAACATTCAAAACAAAGACATTCCTATTTTCTACCTGGAAAAATTGGTCATCTAACTGAAAAAAAAGAACCACTCTAATTATCACTTAATTTTCTTAAGTAAACCTTAAGAAAGAACTGACGGACAGACTGAAGAAATTGATTGCTTTTCCACCGCTTTCATGATGCAAATTAAATATTTTTTGTTCTTGGACTTTGATAAAACAAGACATTTGATGATGTTGCCTCGATCTCTATGTTTTCTGCCATGATTTGCAGGCATCTATCACCGTTTATCAGATACAAAAAATAATGAGCTTATTAATTAGTAATGAAAATCATGCTGTTAGCAGTTCTGCTTGTGACCTTTCTGGTTAATATTTGAACACTCATGAAGAAGTAGCATTGGCTGGTGTAGCCTAGAAAAAATTAGAGGAAACTAAATAAAAAAGATTTTCGTGTTGAGTTATGATAATAATCTCATGCCACTTGTCTTCCAACAGGTTTCAACATGTTTCATCAAGTGTTGCTGTGAATGTTTTGCAATATTTACCCTTTAGAATTAAACAAGAATAAGTTAAAACTTAAAAATAAGCACAGAAAACTGAAGCCCACCATAGATCCTGCATGTAGTAATAGTACACTAATAGTGTGCATTATGTGTGTGAGTCTCCTACCTGTGCAGTGGGAAAGGAGAAGAAGCAGAGTCAGGAGGTAGAGAGAAAAACCCATGGTGAGGACTGGCACAAAGACGAGAGAAGCTCCTCATAGACTAAATTTCAGCTGCCTTCACATACTGGCTCAGAGTGTCATTTGAAGGTGGGAGGGAGATGATTATGGTTTGTGTTTGTGTGTATATGTGGGTGTTTAAAAATGGGGGTGGGGTTGGGGGGTTGAAGCAAATACTCCTAATTGTAAGTTGTGTGAAACGAGAGAGACAGACACCTGCTGGCAAAATCAGAAAATGATAAATTCGTATCTTCTATCATTTCCTTCCTTAAACTATGGAAGCTTGTTTCTGCCACTGAAAAAAAAATAAAAATTTTTGGTCATTCACAAGTCAGAGTTTTGGGTTATTAGATCAAAATTTCGACGTAGTAACTCAAAAATCTGCGAAAATAACTTGAAACTGAGAAAATAAGTTTTGAGATAATAACTCAACATTGGCAAAAAATGTTATTGTTTTTTTCAGTTGTGGGAAAAAGCTTCCATAAAAAACACAGTCAAGTAGGCTTTTCTTCAAAAAGAATGGCATGCTGTGTAAAATAACTACAGGAACAAAATGCAATGATCTGCAAATCATTTAAAGCCAGTGAAAATGGACCCACCATGAGCAGATCAAATATTAAAAGTGAGCACTTGTTATTACTTTTTGGGAAAAAAGGTGTGATTTTTAATTTGTTTCCAGCAGTGAGTTAGTACAAGGGCAAGTTTACCACTGTGTTGCATCACCTCTTCTATTATGCACTCTGTAAATGTTTGGGAGATCAGCTGCTGCAGTTTTGAAAGTGAAATCTTTTTGCCATTCTTAACTGTTACAGATTTTTAGCTGATCAACAGTTCAGGCCCTCTTTTATTGTATTTTTCATTTTATAATGTACCTCATGTTTTCAGTGGGTGACAGGTCTTAGCAACTGGGCTATTTTACTGTGGTGCTATGCTGTTATAATATTTGTAAAATGTGGTTTGGTATTGTCTTGCTGAAATAAAATAAACCTTTTGGGAAAAACATGGCAGCATATGTTGCTCTAAATCCTGTATATACTGTTTAGTATTAATGGGGCCTTCACACACACACACACACACACCGGCCACTTTATTAGGTACACCTGTTCACTATCTAATCAGCCAATCATATGGCAGTAGCTTAATGCATTTAGGCATGTAGATATGGTTAAGATGATGTGCTGAAGTTCAAATTGAGCATCAGTGTTATGCACCCTCTCTTGTGTTTCCTTCATTTCTCCCTATTTCTCTTTTGCTCTGCTCTCTCTTGCTCCTCCTTCACTCATCTTTCTCTCCCTCTCTCCAAGTGGGAGTGATTGCTCCCACCTGGTGTAAACAATATGAAAGCATGGATCCATCCTGCCTTGTATCAGTGGTTCAGGTTGCTGCTGGTGGTATCATGGTGTGGGGGATATTTTCTTGGCATACTTAGTACCAACTGAGCATCGTTTAAATCCCGCAGCCTACCTGAGTATTGTTGCTGACCATGTTCATCCCTTTATGACCACAGTGCATCCATCTTCTGATGGCTGCTTCCAGCAGGATAACGCACCATGTCACAAAGCTCAGATGATCTCAAACTGATTTCTTGAACATGACAATGAGTTCATTGTACTCAAATGGCCTCCACAGTCACAAGATCTCAATCCAATAGAGCACCTTTGGGATGTGGAGAGTCAAATTATGGATGTGAGGCCAACAAATCTGCAGCAACTGCGTGATGCTATCATGGCAATATGGACCAAAATCTCAGAGGAATGTTTCCAGCACCTTGTTGAATCTGTGACACGAAGAAGTAAGGCAGTTCTAAAGTAAAAAGGGGGCTCCAATCAGGTACTAGCATGGTGTACCTAATAAAGTGAGTAAATATGGAAGTTACCAATATACCCTTATACCATCACAGATGCTTTCTTTTAAACTGCTGATAAGAAGCAGGATGCCCCTCCATCATTCACTAAAATAATTTTTGCTCAGACCACAGAGCAGTTTTCCACTTTGTGTCAGTCAGTCTTGTCCAGGTAAGGCTAGGTGAGGTTTCTGGTCCCAAAGATCATGGGAATTGCACTTTGACATTTAGACATTTCTCTGGATTCTTTTAAATGATATTATATATCGCAGATGATAAGATCTCCGAATTCTTTGAAATTTGATATTAAGAAATTATTTCTAACTTAGAGAAAATCAACTCTATAATATATAACACATATGTATTGTAATAATGCACAATAAGAACAATATAAATCCCAAACTGATAGACATAGGAAATTGATTTATTTGAATATTACAATAGAAATACATATATATTAAATTTAATTGTTGTTTACAACCCCCCAACATTTCAATGGTGTGATATAAACAAACATTTAGAAACAACTGCACTTACACGGTTACTTAAATGTTTTACATTTGGTCAGAAAAATTAATTAAAAAATTCCTTCACATGATCCTGTTTGATCCAGATGAGCTGAAAGCAAACACTTTGACCAAAAACACTGAAATCTCACAGACTGGACGTATTGTCTTCATCTCTGCCATCAGCAGGCAAATACACCCTGAAAAAAACTACACGGGCTGAAATCAAGTAGATTCAGGCTAAGTTTAGATTAATGGATGATCCATAACTGAAACAGCAGAATAACCTGCAGGTAGCACCTACATAATAAAAAAAGATTCATTATCAAAATGAACTAACTTCATCTTACGGCCCTTCACGTTTTATTTTTTAAATGTAAAGTGAAATAACCTGACATTATTCTATAAATCATGCAGTAGTGCTACACACATTACTACTTCATTTAAAAAAAAATCACTCATATTATAAAAGTGTATTAAAAAATGTGTCAATGTAAAATAATGGAACGTAGTGATTCTTGAATAGGTGAGAATAAATAGTTAACTTCATTAAAATAAGCTGAGCTACATGAAACTTCACTGAAATGTAAAATGGATTACGGCAACCCTGAAACAGCATAATATTGCTGATTTTTTCATGCAAATGAACGCTCCTCTTTCCTCTTCTGTGGTCCAGACAATAAAGGAAACAGCAGAACATCCTCAAACGAGGTAATTCTGTAACACACACAAAAAATAAAAACATTTAAAAACCATTTATAATACTTTTAAAATGACTGACAAATATCTCAGAGGTAAGCGGTGATGTTTTTGCCAACTGATGCAGCTATAAGAAAGAGTTTTAACATCCTATTTGAATCCTGTGCTGTGAATCAGTACAGAGGTGAGAGCAAAAGCTTTTCTGGAGACTGTAGAGGGCAAAGGTGTACAAGCAGAAAAATGCCACAGCATAAAAAAAAACTAAATCTCATGCATTCAATATTTACTTGTGTCAATATTAAATAACAACAGAGGAGAAATAAAACCCAACAGTTCCCCTGATGTGTTATGTGTTATGAAGTGTGTGTGTTATGAATGTGTTATGAAGTTCATTAAACAGAAATGCAGCAAAGTATTTAAAGAGGGTGGATCTCAGCTGTCAAAGGCAGCCTCTGTAAACACAAATTAAAATATTAAAGTTTCAAAAAATATTCCAAATATTTAAAAAGCATTGTGAGCCCCCAAAAAAACAACAACAAGAAAACAAAACAACAACAACAAAAAAAAAGCATTCTGCATCATTGTTATCCTTTGACCCTTTTCACAATGGAGATCTCTGTATGTGAACCAGGCTGTATCTGTTATTAAAAAAAGGTTTCCAAGCATGCCACATTCATTGAAGAGGCCTCCCAATATTAAAACATAGTATTGTTTACTGATCCACAGGCCTCAGGGTTGTTTACTTAGAGTTGTGGAGTGTTACTGAGTGAGGTGGGAATGTTTTTTTCAGGTACAACCAATGCACCATGTAATACCATCTGGAAAGCATCTGATTGGGAGCGGTTTCATTTTTCAGCATCACAATGATCCCAAACATACTGCCAATGCAACAAAAGCATACCTGGATAGAAAAACACACAATGGAGCACTATCAGTCATGGATTGGCCTCCCCAGAGCCTGGACCTCAACATAATTGGAGCAGAGTGGGATCATCTTGACAGAGAACAGAACAAAAGGCAGCCAACATCCAAAGTATACTCAGAATCACCAATTAACCTTCTGGCTGTAAGGCAATGACCAACCACCCAACAGCCCAGAAACATGAATAAATTCAGTCCACATGGAAACACCAAAACACAACTGAGCATGTCTGTCAAGAGCATGCCAAACCAACAGGTGGTTATATAAGCCCTAACCCTAAATCTGTCTTCACCCTGGAAGGAGCGGAAAGGCCAAAATTAAGCTTTCAAAAAATACTCGTGTACATGTGGGCAGGGACTTGTTGGCACTTGCATAGTTCAGCGCCCATGTGCAGGATGATAGTAAGAAAGTAAGTACATTTTATTCATAAAGCACATTTAAAACCAAAGTGCTTTGCAATAAAAAATAAAAATAAATAAAAAATAAAAGGCTTCTTAAAAGTTCATGCTACACACATTCACACTAATTACATAAAATTAAACAACAACAACCTAACCTCCAACCCCAGTTCCAGAAATCCACCACTTTCAAAAGCTTGACAAAAAAGGTGTGTCTTTAGCCTATATTTGGGATGGTCAAGAGCGACTGGGAAGCAGACCTTAATGATGTTGAGAGAGTGTATGGACACAGCATATCTACAACATATGCAGGCGCAAGACCATTTAAAGCTTTAAATACAAACAGTGCCACTTTATACTGGATTCTGTAATGCACAGGGAGCCAGTGCAAGGCTGCCAACACTGGAGTAATGTGATCTCTCCTTTTTGTCCCAGTCAGTAATGCATATGTGCAGTGTGTGACACTCAAGGGATATGTTCAACTGCAGAAGGGTTACAGTTTCTCTGCTCATCATAACAGCAGCGTTTGATACTGTCAATCATTCCATTCTTTTGTCTCGTCTTGAACATAGTGTGGGCATTAAGAATTAGAATAAGAATAAGAATACGAATAACTTTATTGATCCCAGAGGGAAATTCATTTGTCTGACAGCTCATCTACTATTAGTATGAGAATTATAAAGCCTGATGGCTGTGGGTGCGAATGATTTTCTGTATCTCTCTGTTTTACAATGGAGAGAGAGTCTTCCAGTATGTCTGTCA
>VUQS01046218.1:0-11171 GCA_015108495.1 Heterochromis multidens
TAGAATCACCAATTAACCTAACCCCTCTAACTGCATGTCTTTGGACTGTGGGAGGAAGCCGGAGTACCCAGAGAGAACCCACGCAAACACGGGGAGAACATGCAAAAGTATTGCTTTCTGACACTTAGAATGACCAAAATTTACAAAATGTATTTAATGTTTTATTCAGTATACCGAAATGAGTGATTAAGCAAATGAAGTCATCAGGGAAGCATTTAGTGAAGTCAAAGCCAGAGGCCTGGAAGTCTCTTTGCAACCACAGGGTTTGCCCCCTGGTTGCCATAATACAGGTTTGAAATTCAAAAGTTATTATAATAAATGTTCTGTTTTGTCAGATAAGAGCCCAAATACAGACTCCAAGTCAAGCTGAATAAACAGAAACCTAACCTTTATTTAGATTGAAATAAAGTCCAGAAATACAGCTGTCCACAGGAAAGAGACAAACAGAATCCAAACAAGTCAGGGAGCACATGAGGACAATAACCAGATGCTCAGACAAAGCCCAAAGGGAAGGGCACACTATATATACACAGACATGAGGCAATCAAGGGATATCACAGGCAGAGGGTAACGAGGCACGGCTGAAACTAATCAAGACAATAACTATGGGGAAGTAAAACTAAAAACAAGGCGCAAGAAACAAAGGACTCAAAATAAAATATAAAGTAACCAAATGAGGGACCACTAAACCATAGATCCGAAGACTTAACAGAGATACTGGGGGAGACTAGAATAATAATATAAAATGTAAAATACAATATATCAGTATATGAGTTTGACAATATAACAAACTCAAAACATTAACAAAATTTGATTTCTCAAGTCTCCATCCATTTTCTTAAGCAATCCAGGGTCACCACCTGTTATGGTGCAAGAGGCACATACACCCCGGACAGGTTGCCAGTCTAGCACAGGCTAACACAAAGATAGACAACCACAATGCTCACATTCACACTTAAAGCCAATTTAGAATCAACAATTACCCTAACATGGAAAGCTGGAGTACTCAGAGAACCCACACAGGCATGGGGAGAATGTGTGAATTCCATATAGAAAGGCCCCAGCCACTGGATATGAACCCTGGGCCTTTTTGCTGTGAGGTGACAGTGCTAACCACCATACAACCCTGCAATGACTATGATGTCTCAAGTAATGAGACAAAACTCAACCTAACATGATCAAACTTGGCTCATAGAAATAACAAAGAAAATGACCAGAAGACACCTAATCATATCAATAATCCAAAATCCCACAACAAAACCCACAGACCATAACAAATCTAATAAGATTATTAAGATACATTAGCTAAGACTGTAGCAACTTAATAATCTCAATTCTCTTGCACTTACACATGGCAGGTGGGCTTTTTAGGCCTGATGGAAAGCAGGGCTTCTATACACTCCTTGTCAATAACTAGTGAAAGCCACAGATCAAACTGACATCTTCAATTTTCTTGTTTTGTCTGACCAACAGTCACTCAACAGGTTGGAATCAAAACACAAACATCAAACGCAATATTTTAGGGGTTTTAGAATTAGTTTAATAATTAGTCATTATTTTGATTACTTTCATTTTCAGTCACTTTATGGTTAGGTTTAAGACTAGAATGACCAAAGGGGTCTTTTGAAAATGGGTTTATTCATCATATAGTTTGGGGTATGTGGAATAAAAACAAATTATGACCACTTATACCCAGAGCAGCCAAGGACGTTTTTTTTGGCCCCATAGAAATGAATGTAAAAATATCATTGTGGTAAGCTGGGTTACCAAGCAACACACATTTTGATATAAAGGCTGGTATAACATGAACCAGAGCTAGCTAGATGTTATCGATAGATGAATATATAGGGGACTGTAATTAGAGCAAAGATAAACAATTACTGCAGGGCTGAAAGGGTGCGGATGAAATGTTGAGCTAGGGCAGAGCGGGTAGTGTGTAACAGAACATGTGGAGAACCAGGCGGGTTACTGGCTGTGCAGAGCAGCAGGAGAACTGAAGCTGAACTAAGAAGAGAGTCTAGAATATAGAAAACTGATCCAAGCAAATAAAGAGCCAAATCCAGAGCAGAGCAGCTGAATCAGATGGGTTTCAGGACTGAGCAGAAGAGGTGAGGAGGGGAAGGTCTGCAGACTGAGTCGGAGCAGTGTGGATGGTGGATGAGAGAGAACCTGCCAGTTCTGCAAGCGAATGCAGATATAGACAGTGTGATAAACTTTCACTGTTGTACTTTTACAATAATACATGTATTAAAATGTGTTTCTTATTTAGCTGTAGCCAAATGTGAGGTCAGTTTGGTAACAGGTTTAGGTTAAAAAAAGATCCTTTCACAGTGTTAACCACATGTTTGAAGGCAAAGCTTTCCCATCTGTAACAAGCTTCTCATCCATTTAGTGATGGTCCTGCCCCAGGCAGTGGTGTCATCTCTGCCACCTTTCTAAAAAGGTCAGACACCAGCCTCTGCCTACATCAGTAGAGGTTGGCTGGATTTTGACTTGTATGACTCAAGATTTGACTGTTCAGTGACCTAAGACTAATAGTCCAGAACACAGCACCTTCTTCCTGTATTTACTTTTGTTGCTCCCGCCCCAGACACATTTGTCCAATAAGCAGACTGAACATTCTCACGTCGTTTGTAGTGACGTATTTTGATTTGCTTGGAGTTCACTGTGTGAAAAGAAACTAAACCACAGGGAAAAGCTACAAGTTTACAAACTCATCAACTGATTCCGACAAGAGTAAATGAACTATACCACCTCCTCCAAAGGGTCTAGATGTTAATCAAATTCTGTAATTCTGTCTTGTATTACTACACACACAAACACAAAAAATATGCTTGTTTTATAGGGTTTTGGATGGATTTGCCCCACCCCCTTTAAACAATTTTATTTAACAAAGGAGTGACAGTGGGTTTGGCTGTGGGGCTACCACCAGAGGAGACTACACAAGCAAAAGTAGTAAATATTGGACTCTTACCAGTTTTAATACTGAACACTCTACATAACCCACTTTCAAGGCACAACTTAAACAGTGGATCATGGCAAACCAGATTGGTGATCATTTTAACTTGGTATGATGTATTGTTTGTATTTGTCTTTTGTCCCTGTCTGTAAACTGTGTAGTTTTATGTGACCTGCATTTTTACAGTAAACTAGCTGATAACACGAGGTTTGTCCCTAGGTTCCAAGTCAGAGCCCTCTTTCATACAAATTAGGTCAATTCTGGTTCTAAGAAGAAAAAAAAACCTCCTAACTGCATATCACAGAACAGTGGGTGACATCAAAGTGGTGACTTATACCAGGCATTAGGGGAAGACCTCCAGGCTTGGATGATCTTGAATAAAGTTTTACTTGATTTTAAAGTTTCTGTTGGACTATAGAAGTGTTTTTGGTGTTTGAGCCACACAGCTTTTAATTTATGATAGAGGTGGTAGAATAATAAATCAAACCAACACAAGCTGGATTTGTACATAAAGTAATTATTAACAGTCTGGTGCTTGATCATAAAATGTTTTACACTGTGGCTTTACACTCCAGATGGACAGATAACTTGTGCCTTATGATGGCAATAAAAAACTTAACTGTGGTGGAATACAGAATTAATAGCAATCACCAATTGTTTAATAAGTCTGTCTGGTAATGATGCCATTAAGGAAACTTGCTGGTAAAGAACTGCAAAACTAGAAGAGCCCTCAGAGAGGAACGGGCTCTTCCTTTGCCCATGTTTTACCTCTCTACTACGTTTCATGAAATTTTGCTCATTAGGTTGACCAATACTTTGCTGACAACGAGAAGGCAGTAATCACATACCTCTGCCAAAGTGAGAGCCAAGGCAAGATAAGGGAAGTGGAACGCTTTGGGTGTGCTTTCACCAAATGAAGTATTATGGAACAGTTGGCCTGAGGCCTGCATACTACAATGCAGGATATGGGGCTTCATTTTACCAAGGGTTAAACATCTTAATATTTACACATGGAACAGGCAGTCAAACAGCATCCCTAATTGTTAAAGAGGCACTCACTCAGGCCCTGGATTTGGCCTAAATGAATGTACTCCTAGTGCCAGTCCCAGGCCTGGATAAATGGGGAAGGTTGTATCAGAAAGGGCATCAGACATAAATTCTTTGCCAAATTAAATTAAACATGCAGATCATTAAGAATGAGATTTCCATACCGGATCGGTCAGGGCCCGGGTTAACAGCAACCACCTCTGGTGCTGCCGGCCAACAGGGTGCTGGTGGAAACTGTGCTACTGTTGGCTGAAAACAAAGGAATAGGAAAGGGGGAAGGTGTGTTAGGAGGCAGCGAAAGAGAAGGAAAGTCAGGAGTGTGGAAGTGAGAGTAGGGACTTTAAATGCAGGGACTGGATCATGCCTACTATTCAGTGCCATTTCAAGGTGGTAAGGTTGTATAAAAAAATTTTACAAAGTGTTACATTTTCCATGATTTCCATGATTTCCTGTGAAAGAGGGCTTTTAGAAAAATACACTGATCCAGCTCAGGATATTATATTTTGTCCAAATTTTGCACATGTGATGTGTGCCAAATGTCCTCCCTTATGGGACATTGTCATCTGTGTTTTGAATATAATTTCATTTTCATATTTACATTTTCTAAGAGCTAACATATCGCTGACTTTACTCTGCAAATGTATTTTAAGAGGGTGTTAAGTTATCTAAAAAAAAAAGTTATGATCTATTTTGAGCAGGATGTAATTTAAATTCATGGCTTTTAGATAAAAAAAAAAATCTAATCTAAAAGACATGAATTTAAATTGTACAGTTCTGGCTTTTAGAGCTAGCCGGACTAGTTTTGTCTTGCTCTGAATGCAGGAAATGTGCTAAGCAAACACCCCTTATTAAACAGTAAGGGTCGAAATTAAGGATATAATTCATCTTGCTTCTTAATTGGATTACATGTGAAGAGCGGCATACACCATCACTGCTTCTGAATTGCTTCTGTCTGCTGACAGTCTGCTTGAGTTGATAGGCCCAGATTTCTCATGATAAAGAGAAGTTCTTTTTTTTTTTCTTCACTCTAATTGTGTTTATTGAATGTTGTATATTGGACCCTGGCTGGTCTAATTTTTTTAATTTATTCATAGTACTTCTCTAGCCAACCTGATTTCCTGGTTAATGTGTGATGTCACACAGCATCATCATCAAATGACTGAGAAGGACCAAAAACCTGGACCGAACTAGTTTAACTGCTCTAGTGTGGATTTTACCAATGTTTTTCTTCCTGCTACATGCCTATCAGCATGTTATCCTCAGCAGCTCTTTTTCTTTTACTGTCTTTATTGATAACTATCTGTCCACGTGAAGTGCAGGAACAGTCTGGAAAGCAAGATGAACCATATTTTGTAGTCCTGTCAAAGGGCACAAATTGGGGGTTTAAATCTTTCAGAAACTCTTCAAACTTGATCACCAGTGGAAATCTCATGTTACCTGATTTAACTGACGTATTTATTCCATACAGCTGGTTTATTTCCCTGTACTCTCACCTCCCAAAGGTATTGGGGGCAAGGAGAAATCACTCTGTAATGCTACAAAAATCTGTAAAAAGAAAATGCTTCATTGTTCTTTTGCTTCTTTTATCTGGAAATGTACAACCTAAACCTGGTCCAGATTACAAATGTGTGAGTGCTCCTTGTGATTTCAAAGCTAGATCTGGCCTTAGTATTATTCATTTAAATGACAGATGTCTTCTTCCTAAACTGGACTTAGTGCAAATTTGGGTGAAAGCATCAGATAGTGATGTTCTTGTATTATTTGAAACCTGGCTTACAAAATCGATTACTGACAAAGACATTGCAATTATGAGTTGCAATCTTTTTCTTTGTGACTGCCCCAGGAAAGGTGGTGGTGTTGCAATTTATGTAAAAATCAAATTCTATGCTACTGTACACTCATCAGTATCTGTTAGTAAACAATTGAAATTTCTTGCCGTCAAACTCCAACTTTTCAAGGGCCATTTTATTACTATTATAGGCTGTTACAGACCCCCCTCAGCAATCAGTGGGGCTTTAATTTCATTCAGTGACAAACTGTCTACCTTAGATTTTAAAGAAATTCTCTTGGCTAGAGATTTTAACTGGGACTGGATGTCTTCTGCCTCAGACAGTTTTACATCTACATGTGATTCATAAAACCTCACAACTAATTTAGACCTTGTCCAAATCTTGAATGTCCAGAAAAATTATCACTTATTGAATTATTTTTAACTAACACACCACATAAATATTCCCTATTGGTGTTTTTGCAAATGATATCAGTCACCACTGTGTGGTAGCTGCTGTCAGACATCATAGCTCCCAAAATCAAGACCACAAATACTTTTATAACTGGATTTTAAGCATTTCTGTGAGCAGGCTTTCTTTCAGGATTTATGGGACTGCAACTGGAATAGAATCCACCTCATTACTGATGTAGAGTTGGCATGGAAATACTTGAAATTTTTATCAAAATTATAATTAAACATGCCCCCATCCACAAATTTAGAGTAAAATGCCGGTGCAATCCTTGGTTTTCTCCTTAGCTGTCCAGGTTCCTCAAAGAAAGGGAAGCTGCCTGGTTTCAGGTCAGAAAAACAAAATCTGAGGCAGACTGGCTGATTTTTAGACAGCTCAGAAATCCTTCAACTTCCTTAACTGAAAAGGCCAAATCAGAGTTCTACCTCTCAAAAACCACTAAACACCTTAATGATCCTAAGAAATTCTGGAAAATAATAAGATCTTCTTATGGGGATTTAACCACAAATGAGATGCCAGCTCATGCTGTAAAAACCCATGTACTTTAACTGAAAAATGTGACATTCATAACTGCTTTAATAAACATTTTGTTTCTTCGGGGTCTTTATTTGAATCTTTGCGTCCAGATTTAAAACAGCTCAATGAAAAGGAGGCTCTCTCTGCAACCACTCAAACTGAATCTGCAATTCAACCCTTCAGCTTTTCACCTCTGAATGTCATGGAGGTCCACAGGGCCTTAAAGCTGTTGGATCTAAATAAATCTGCAGGACCAGATCAACTTGATTCTTATTTTCTTAAGCTGGCTGCAGATTTTATAGCAGAACGGCTAACTGAAATTTTTAATCGTACCCCTTTGAACAATGATATCCCTGTAATATGGAAATCTGCAGATGTTCTCCCTTTGTTGAAAGAAGGTGAACCATTAGATGTTAATAACTACAGGCCCATATCTAAATTGTGTGTTTTAGCAAAAGTTCTTGAAAAGCTTATTAGTGAACAACTAAAAGAATTTTTGGACAAAAATTCAGTTCTGTCCCAGCATCAGTCAAAATTCAGAAAACAATACAGCACAATAACTGCTGCTATTAAAGTGGTGAATGACATTATTGATGCAATGGACTGCAAAACATACTGTGCTGCTCTTTTTCTTGATTTGATCTGCTCTTTATGAATGCACCTGGCTAGTACCTAAAGAGGCTGGATACTGTATCATTGTGCTTTACGTTTTATCACTGGCTGTGGAAATTGAGTACATCACTGTTCTCTGTATATCCTCAGACATTCCCTTTGGTTGGCTTTCATCTATACATCTCTTCTTGGGCTGGTTGCTTTTTACACTATATTGCCAAAAGTATTCGTTTGTCTGCCTTCACGCATATGAACTGACATCAAGTGACATCCCATTCTTAATCCATAGGGTTTAATATGATGTCGGCCCACCCTTTCCAGCTATAACAGCTTCATCTCTTCTGGGAAGGCTTTACACAAGGTTTAGGAGTGTTTATGGGAATTTTTGACCATTCTTCCAGAAGTGCATTTGTGAGGTCAGACACTGATGTTGGACAAGAAGGCAAGGTATTATTGTAGGGTCTTTACCTTACAATATAAAGCACCTTGAGGCGACTTTTGTTGTGATTTGGCACTATAAATAAAATTGAATTGAATTGAATTGAATTGAAAGGCCTGGCTCACAGAACACCTTTGGGATGAATTAGAGCAGAGACTATCAGGTTGAGGTCAGGAATCTGTGCAGGCCAGTCAAGTTCTTCTACACCAAACTCGCTCATCCATGTCTTTATGGACCTTGATTTGTGCACTGGTGCGCAGTCATGTTGGAACAGGAAGGGGCCATCCCCAAACTGTTCCTACAAAGTTGAGGAGCATGAAATTGTCCAAAATGTCTTGGTATGCTGAAGCATTAAGAGTTCTTTCACTGGAACTAAGGGGCCAAGCCAACTCCTGAAAAACAACCCCACACCATAATCCCCCCTCCACCAAACTTTATACTTGGCAGAGAGCAGTCAGACAAGTACCGTTATCCTGCCAACCGCCAAACCCAAACTCATGCATCGGATTGCCAGATGGAGAAGCGTGATTCATCACTCCAGAGAACACGTCTCCATTGCTCTAGAGTCCAGTGGTAGCATGCTTTACACACTGCATTCAACGCTTTGCATTGTGCTTGGTGATGTAAGGCTTGGATGCAGCTGTTCGACCATGGAAACCCATTCCATGAAGCTCTCTGCACACTGTTCTTGGTTCTTGAGCTAATCTGAAGGCCACATGAAGTTTAGAGGTCTGTAGCTAATGACTGCAGAAAGTTGGCGACCTCTGCACCTCAACATCTGCTGTGTGTGTGTGTCCGCTCTATGATTTTACGTGGCCTACCACTTTGTGGCTGAGTTGCTGTTGTTCCCAATCGCTTCCACTTTGTTATAATACCACTAACAGTTGACTGTGGAATATTTAGTAGTGAGGAAATTTCATGACTGGATTTGTTGCACAGGTAGCATCCTATCACGGTACCACGCTGGAATTCACTGAGCTCCTGAGAGCGACCCATTCGTTCATAAATGTTTGTAGAAGTGGTCTGCATGCCTAGGTGTGGCCTAGTGGCCATGGAAGTGATTGGAACACCTGAATTCAGTGATTTGGATGGGTAAGTGAATACTTTTGGCAATATAGTGTATCTGTGTGTCGATATGTGTAAAAACCACAATCAGTATAGCCTACACTTTCACATTATTTTACAAATATTTGTCCGAAGAGTCAGAACAGAATTAGGGGAAAAAAGGCTTTTAAAAACGCTGCCTGTTTCCTGGAATAATCTACAGAAGGAGCTGAAATTGTCAGCACTGGTTACGATGGGGAAGTTTAAGTCCATTTCAAAGGAGCGAGAGAATAGCTCTTGTGATCAGTGTGACTGCTTTTAATGTTGCTTTTGTAGTGATCTGTTATTGCTTATGATTTGCATGCTTATGTTCACTTGTCTGTACGGAATATCAGTTGTATTTGTTTCATTACTTGTTATAGTTATTTGTTGTATTTGTTGTAACTACTGCTGCCCTCTTGGCCAGGTCTGTCTTAAAAAAGAGATTTTAATCTTAATGAGACTTTTACCTGGATAAATAAAGGATAACAAAAAGGACTTTTAATGAATTCATTTTAATTTTCTTCCATTTTGTCAATTTATTTCCTTCAATTAACCACAAAGATTTGCGTAATATTTTATTTATTTTAATTAATTCATGTTGAAAAGACACACAGGTAACAGGTGGACAGAGGAGAAACAAAGTGGACAAGACATAACAGGGGTGACAGACCACTGAAAGTGTGGGGAAAAAAAAGTTTCAGTTTACATTCATTAGATGAAAATAAATCATTCATAATTATACTGCTCCTTCAACTTTATGGCCCAATCATCCTTAATTCACCCTGTTTAAGAAAATGATAACCCTGTAAAAGGTTTAAACGTTTCTCACATCTATTAAATAAAAATAATAACCATAATAATTACCCATAACAACCATTTTAGACATTTAATGTATAATCCTAGAACTTTTTAACAACATTAATTTCATGAAGTGACATTGCTTGCAGCTGTACAACATCAGAATCAGAATCAGAATCTTTTTATTGTCATTATGCCAGAGCACAACAAAATTATATACTGTGCCATTCAGTGCAAAGAAAGCAAAGAAAGCAATCTAACTATTCACAAAAATTCAAAAATAAAAATAAAATATGATATGTTGAGATTTCCCTAGCTACAAAGGTCTACAGCCATAAAGACACCATGGGGTCCTCTGGATGATGAAACATCTTTTTCACTATTATTACCTTTTTAACTTCACAATAAGTCTTAATGTCAATTTCTTGGTTATTTTAATTATCTCAACAGCTTTAACTAACTATTGGTATTTATACATTTTAATGCTTTATATAAATTATATATTATATATAAAGCATAATATAAAAAATGTTAACATAAAATCATGCCAGTGTATTTTATTTTGAATTTATCATCATTATCCTTCAGACACAATTTTTAATAGTCTTTGTAGTCTTATTTTTCATGGACAGGCTCATCGCCCAACATTTTTGGGGTTCGGATATCAAAATATGAAAGAATGCATATTATATAAATGCACTGAAAAATTACTCAGTGGGTTATTACACAGTGTTCATCAGAGTGACAGCCTGGGGGAAGAAACTGTCTCTGTGGCGGCTGGTTTTTGCAAACAGCGCTCTGTAGCACCTGACTAAAGGCAGCAGTTTGAACAGTTTATGTCCAGGATGTGAGGGGTCTGCAGAGATGTTTTCTGCCCGTTTCCTAACCCTGGACCTGTACAGGTCCTGGATGGAGGGAAGATCAGATCCTCTCTGCAGACCTGATTGTCCATTACAGTCTGGCCCTGTCCTGCTTTGTGGCTGAGCCGAACCAGACAGCGATTGATGTGCACAGGACATACTGGATGATGGAAGTGTAGAAGATGACCGGCAGCTCCTGTGGCAGGTTGAACTTCCTGAGTTGCCGCAGGAAGTACAACCTCTGCTGGGCCTTCTTCTGGACAGACTCATAGGGGGATCGTCTGATTGTTGGGGTTTTTCTGTAATATTGTAGGGTCTTTACCTTACAATATAAAGCACCTTGAGGCAACTGTTGTTGTGATTTGGCGCTATATAAATAAAATTGAATTGAATTGAATTGAATGTTATCGATGATTTAGATCATTTCATTACAGATCGTAAAGTTAAAATACACATTAGGATAAACTAATAAGCAAAGGGTACAACAAATAAAATAACAGCTAACACATCTAAAAAATGTAATTATTACAGAAGAAGAACATTATGAAAAGTTAAAAATTAATTTTGGATAATGTGTGGCATTAGTTGCACTAAAATAAAGACGATATAAAAAC
>VUQS01046219.1:0-14603 GCA_015108495.1 Heterochromis multidens
GTACATACAGTATGTGTGTGTGTTCGAGTCATTATTGATTTCACAGGTTGGATATTGCATAGGCAGCACGGTGGCTTGGTGGTTAGCACTGTTGCCTCACAGCAAGAAGGTCCTGGGTTTGACTCCACCATCTGGCTGGGGCCTTTCTGTGTGGAGTTTGCATGTTCTCCCCGGGTTTGCGTGGGTTCTCTCTGGGTACTCCGGCTTCCTCCCACAGTCCAAAGACATGCAGTTAGTGGGGTTAGGTTAATTGGTGATTCTAAATTGCCCATAGGTGTGAATGTGAGCTTGAATGGTTGTCTGTCTGTCTCTCTGTGTTAGCCTTGCGACAGACTGGCAACCTGTCCAGGGTGTACCCTGCCTCTCGCCCTATGGCAGCTGGGATAGGCTCCAGCCCCTGAATTGGATAAGTGGAAGAGAATGGATGGATGGACAATAGCTCTAATATACAATAACTCAATGTATACATATCCTAATATATTACAGAATAGTGAATTGAGGTTCCCTCTTATCATACTGCCCTTATAAAGCAAAACATTTCCACATAATCAATCCAGGTAAGGGTGAATATGCTGAATGTTAAGTAAATTTCAATACTTGTTCAAGTAATACTCCTTTACAACAGGCATTTATACCTAAATGGATAAATAAGCAATGTAAATGTGCCCTTGAAAATAACACTAACTGTATGGGGAATTTCTGCTACCACCACATCAGTGTTAATGCTACATTCATATGTATATTTCTAAATGAAAGTGGGTAATGTGAAAAGGGTCACATAAATGAGGATCTAAAAGATTTGTCACCTACCCCTCCAGTTTCCCTCATCTCTTTAGTTTTTATGTTTTCCTTTCCCCAGTGTGAAAACAGCATTCAGTCAGCATTAACTTTGTTTCTAGCCACAGAAAACAGCTGTTTTCAGCACAAAAAAGTATGCCACCTGCACAGCATCAAATGGCAGAGAGACAAAATTAACACCTTAGCAGCTAATACATGAGTATCTAGCAGGTAAAGAGCTCTTAATTTTACCTATCCAAAAGGCAGCCTGACACGTGGCTCTAAATTATTGCATAACTGGCCTCTAGTATGTCTATTGAATGTGTATATGCTGTTTTTTTGCTAACATGTTAGCTATTAGAATCTATTACACCAATAACTAATTGCTGGTATTTTTTTTAATCAATGGGGCACTCTATTTTGGCAGTCTTTTTCTAAAACACTAGAGAAGTAAACAAGTTGTTATATCTCAATTACCCCAAAATAACCTCCTTTGTTGTTCCATTGCAAGCATTTTAGACACTTGGTCACAAATAATTGGCTCTTTTTACACATTCACATAGTAAATAATTGCACATCTTATTCACTGAACAATATGTGTGAACTGATTAAAACAAAAAAAAAACTGTAAAGCCTTATCAAGTCAACCCAGTGACTCTTAATACTGCTTTTCAATTATGCTGATAAAGAAGAAAATGAAAGAAACCATTAAAACTCAATTGAAAGTCAGCTTCAAATCCTAGATTACATCTCACCTTTTTCAAAGATGGAGGAAAACCATTTGAAAAACAATGAATGTATTTTGAAGGCACAAAATGTTGTGCGTTCAAACAGAAAAAAAAAGACTGGAGGTGAAGAAGGTGATAAAAAGTGTCTGTTGAGATGCTATGTCAAAACATATTTAAACCCCATCCTGCCTTAATGCGAGAGCACATTTGTAATTTACCTGACCAATAATTTAAAATGTGCTGCGGTAACCTTTGTACCACCTCTTTTTTTTTTTTCAAACGTTTCATGAATAAGAAAAGAAGAAAAAGATTGTGCTTGTGAAGAATGGTATGGATATTTACATATCACCAGGTTCTTGTTTACGAAGGCATTAGATCAGATAGTACTGTTGATCAATAGTGTTATGCTTCTTTCTGAAAACCTTACACTGCTCTGAAATCATTTCTTATGCCAAATTTTTATCCTCATAGCATAAAATTGCTGTACTAAATCTTGCATGGCCTTTAGCTGGGTGCTGCTGGGTGTCAACATAATTATGTATGAGGACGGCATCCAACCTGCTCTTCATAAGGAGGCTGATTGCTGGCTCTTATTACTTGACTTCATATTGATTTCATGGCGTGTCAGTGTCTGATCGTGATTCACAGGAGTTGCAAGTGCTGCATCAACATTTTCGCTTCTCCATGACCCAATATGACTTGATCGTGTCCTCGGGTCAGGTTTGGAACATTAACTGGAGCTTACAGCTGTCGTTACCTTAGATTAATGATTAATATGGAAATGATATTGCAACCAACATGGTCTCTACTAATCATTAACCTTCAGCAAGGGAAACGCTTGCTGAAGGTTTCAATAAACACGTTGAAACAACTATTTTACCTTAAGATAGGCAGAAAGGCTTAAAAATTACTTTGATTGTACACTGACCTCCAATAGGGCAAACAGGTAGTCTTGTTCTAAGAAGTATATGTAACAATGGTAAGCAATTATGATCTCCAAAGCAAAAAAAACATTTTTATTTGAAATGGTATCAACACAGACATGAGAATCTCATTCTACAGTGAATACTGCAATTTGCATAAGTAAAGATGGGAAATAAATTGAGCTTTCTATTTCCTCTGACACTGTGTTGTTTTGATAGATGTCTAGTTTAATAAATGAAAAAGTTGTACTAGTGGTACTTGTGTTTTACCCTAGTTGTATCTCATAGAATGAGTCAGAGACAGAAAAAACAATCAACAAGACAGGTTTATTTAAACTATTGTAATCATTGATTTAGAATAATTTTACTTGATTTATTATAATATAACTCAGTTTTAAAGCAGAGCCTTTTTATCAATTTGTATGATTATTAATTAATTAAGCCCTTTAATTGGGTACATATTGTTCGTCAAAGTTACCCCTCTTTGTCTGTGCTGACTGTAGAACAGCATGGCAATAAAATCATCGAGTACTGTGGTGAGTATTTTTGAGTAAACACCTGCACACAGGTAGATGGTGACACTGAATGCATATGTAATATTTTTTTTAGATCCTTTCAGGAATGGATGCTACCATTCTTGCACCAATCCATGAAGAAGAGATGCTCTGCCATTCTTTTCAGATGATTATTTTCGGTTACTCTATATGCTGGAGGGGCTTTGTTGCTCTACCTTCCACTTTGAAATACTCAGAAGGTGTGCCACTAGTTTCCAGTCAGGGGACATACCTGGACAGCTCAATTTTTTTTCTTTAAAAGCTTTTGTGTGATTGTTGTAGCATGTTTGGGATCACTGTCACATTGGAAATCCCTTTCCTCCCAAGGTTCCTGTGAATGGGAATCCTAGTTTCCTTGAATATTTTAATATGTAAACTTGCATTCATAGTGTTATCTATAAATGTCATCACCACACTTTTACACTCACACAGGCTTTTATCAGCACACTCCCATCTTCATATTTTACTCTGCACTATCCAGTCTCTATGGGAATGCTGGCCAGGCCCACACCAAAAATTGCTGGACCCACTCTGGTGAGTAATTCTAATATCATCTGCTGATAATATTCATGCTTCATTTTTATGACATTTTGTGTTCATTGCTTTTCTCCATGGATACTGTCTGTTGGTGAAAAATGTGCTTCACATTGTGAAATTTGCAAATGCATGGCATAATTTAGCATCATCGGTACTGCTATTGGCAGTATACCTCTTTCAGTATCTCCATACCACAGCTCCACCTGTAGACAAAGTAATTAGCAACCTACTGATGCCTTTGTGCCCTCTCTCAAAGGTTATGAAATCTTGCAACTGCAACACTATAGTGTTCACAGGTTTTTTTATTTATTTATTCATTTGTTTATTTATTTATATTTCAATGCAATTAGAATTATATTTACACACACACACATGTGAGTGTGTGCATGCATGTGTAAAACACAATTTATAAATGAAGGGCTGGCTACTTCGTGGAACATTTTCATTAGCGCCAGTAGCCTGTCCATTCCTGTCAGGTTGCCATGGAAACAGAAGAAGAACACAGGAAATACATTTTGATTTTCTCAGAGAGCAAGTCAAGTTCTCAGGCTGACTGCCGTAATTAATATATATATATACCTCACACAATTAAAGAAAGTAATCAAGAAAATAAAGAAATACTGTAATACACTGCACACATTTCCCTCTGACAAGATACGATATATAGTAATATATGTAAACTGGTGCAGAGGGCAGTCAGGATTATCTGTGATGAATAAGAGTTTGTTTAGTCCTCTCCACCTTAGCTTCAAATATGTCCAGTTTGGAGCCAGTCACAGGGTAGCCTTCCAGATCAGTTTATTCAGTCTGCTGGTGTACCCAGCTCTGACCAGCAGACCACAGTAAAGTAGACTGTGCTTGCCACAGCTGACTGATGTCCAACATTTTGCTGCACATGTTGAAGGATCTCAGCTTCCCTAGGAAACAGAGCCTGCTCATCACATTCTTTTATACAGTCTTCTCTGTGTTGTCGATGTGGATGCGCAGGTACTCCTCCACCACATCGTCCTGATCCACAGAGTTCACTTGGAGGAAAGAAGGGGAAAAGGATAAAGCAGTTCTTGCAGGTCACTAGTAATCCAGGGCTTGTTCTTCACAAAGCAACAAATACACAATCTGGGCTGGTAAGGTGGTGTGTTCACAAAATTTGATATTTATCATGATGCAGCCAAACAAACCCTTGACGTTTAGTTGATAGCCTCAAAGCAGCCCTGCAGTGCCTCCATAGTCTCATTTGTCCATCTTCTACCATCTCTTGTGGATACAAGTTGTATGGTGTCAGCAGGACTAGACTGTGGTTATATAATAATGAATGTGAATTCTCTGGGCAAGTAATACGGACACATTCCAACAGCTAGCAGTTCAATATCCAGAAGTAACATGTCCAAAATTCATTACTGCAGTTCCTCCACCTTCCTTCAAGTCTGACAACCTGATGCTTTGGACAACATGAAGATCAAAGGTGATATATTAATTGTGGGATTATCTGCATTCTTCTTGTGTGTGCCAGTTCTGCACTTTGCGCACCGTATCATATTTTGTAAATGTTTGACTACAACTGCATAGATATAAAGAAAAGTCCTCTGTGATTGTAATTTTTATAACATTTTTATATTTGTTCATCTACTGGCAGATTGGACCAATGTGAAAAACTTTTTACCTGATTTCTTAACCCTCTATACCCCCATAGAATTCATTATAATGTTCCCAGTTCCTGAGAATTCAAAAATAAAGGAAAATAAATAAACACGATAACTTGCTAAACATTCTAAACATCTCAGTGTAGTTAAAAACAACTACTGAAAAGTGTCAATTATAAGTTAGTTTTCATTTAAATATTAGAAATAGCTCTTTCAAACTATATATGACCATTTAAGATTTATTCAATTCAATTCAATTTTATTTATATAGCGCCAAATCACAACAACAGTCGCCTCAAGGCGCTTTATATTATAAGTTAAAGACCCTACAATAATACAGAAAAACCACAACAATCAGATGATCCTCTATGAGTAAGCACTTGGCAACAGTGGGAAGGAAAAACTCCCTTTTAACAGGAAGAAACCTCCAGCAGAACCAGGCTCAGGGAGGGGGAGCCATCTGCTGTGACCGGTTGGGGGTGATATTCATATTTTTATCATCTCTTCATCATTACCTTGTTCTCCTCCTCTTCTTCATCTGCCTCTTCCACCACTGCTTTCTCCTTCCTTATCTCCACCTCATCCTCTTCCTCCTCACCTGAAGCCTCATCTCCTTAAAATAAGTCAGGGCTCTAACATAAGAAAATGGGCATAAACATGCTTATTTTTTCCTGATATTGTTGCAGTTAGTTTTTGTCAGCTGATCAGACATGCGACCCTCCCAGCTGACAATGAGCTGGCTATTACAACAACAGCTGGTTATAAGCTAATGTTATGCCAGCAACATTGGGCTCGAGTACCCTAAAAATCACACTATCCCGCTGATAACCAGTTTGATTACATTCTCACATCGTATGAGTTTATTCACTAATTGCCAGAGTCTGACAATGCTAGATCTACTTTAAAGAAAGCTTCAGTAACACTGGTGTGACAGTTTAACTGGTTTTCACATTAACTGGTTATGTATGTTTACATATTCTACTCTCCGTGTTCCAAATGTTGCATCTGCAAAGTTTTCATTTCAATGAGCAGCCACCTGTGCCTGCCAGCGTATGATATGGTTTGAGAAGATTAAAGACCTCGCCAAAAAAAAAGTTGATATCTCCAGTTCATGAAAATGCATAGGTGTGTCAATATTATCTCTAAATAACAATGCAAAATATGCTTATTAAAAATATTTTTTATAAATTTAAAATAAAAACAGCTCTTTGCCTGGACTCGTACCTATGTGTTTCTGTGACATAAATCCCAAGCTAACATTTTCCCTTCAACACCACCAATCAGCTCAATGGAGACTCAAGTTTACCTGCATATATCTTGTTCAACCTGTCAGCTGTTTTAACACCTGCTGCCATTTTAGGAAACACGCCCACGTTAACTGGTGATAGTCACAGTTTAACACAGACAGCTGCCTACTCAATAAAATGTGATAATGTGGCATTAGTTTGTATGCAAGTAAAGGTGCTTCATCTTTCATCAGTTCAGTTCGGCTGCTGCATTTGTTCAGCTCATGGATCCTAACAGTAATTTATTTGATTTCAAATTATAGACATGATTTAATAGAGGGAATGGTGGATGATGTGATGAGGGGCATATTAGTCTGAGAATGGAATCAGGCAAAAGATATTTAAGAAACCAGAACTTTTTTTTGTTCCAACACACTGTTGTAAGAAGTGCTTTTTATGTAAGGAAATAACATGACAATCTAATTGTCAGATAATTTGTCTCACTCTGTCAGGTGTGTCAGCATATAAACACATGCAGTGGTGAGTTTAGTTGATTTGGTATTTCCTTTTTTTGTAGTCAGTATCACTTTTGTGATCAGTATCTTAAAATGAAGCTGCAGAGCAAGTGTAGTGGACCTTATGGAAATAATTTATTGTAATTGGTATTTTGGTGCAGACTAACCTACACATTTTCATCTGACAGACACGCCATGTGTTTCCCGAATAACTTCAACCCAGCCTTTGGTTATGGTTTAGTCTGGTCTGTATCATTCAGTCTGTCAGTCATGGTCAGCTCTTTACTAACAGAACTCATGCAGTTTTCTCATCCTTTTTTTTTCCTCTTAGTTTGTAGCTTTGAAAGAGCTGAGTTACTTAACCGCTGTTTATAGAAATGTTTATTATCCTGTATGTGCTCAGCATTTGAAAGAAGACTTCACAACTAGTCTATCTGTAGAAAAGGATAATAAACACCTTTTTCATTGTCGATGTAAGGTCGTGCTTGTGGCTTACCATGTGGGGCAGTTTGCAGGCTAAGCTGGTAGCGATTTTGGCCAACAGCTGGAATCTTGTTTTTGGCTTTTTTATAAAAAAAAAAGTCTTACTGACAACTTATATTTTCTAAACATAATATTAATGAAACTCACAACTAAATAGACTTTGTTACATTTCTAGTTTTTAGTCGCAGATTCATCACACTTTTAGAAGCAAATATAAGTATAGAAAGATTGTTACGACAGATTGAAATGTTGACAAACATAACCAGTTTACAAGAAAACCGGTTAAAATGTAACACTGGCTAACACCAGCAAAAACAGTAGTGCTTACTGATAGAAGAGTTCATGATATACTCAATATCTTACATCGATATCACTGTCATTGGTCAGACGTGAGCTTCACTGACTCATCAACCCATTTCATGGGACTCATTACAGCCTCCTCCAGAGCAAATAGACATAAGAGAAAACATAAAATAAAATAAAACATAAAACAACATAAAATATCACAAATATTTTTAAGTGTAAGTGTAAGTGTAATACGCAACTGCATTATTTTTCAGCACAAAGGTTTAAAGGTATTAAACCAGCAAGGTTTTCATTCAAAATTAAATTGGCATTAAGTTTTTACAAACCCACTTGGTCACGTTTTTGACTTAGACAGCAGTTAGCGTTTGTGAGAAGAGTTGTTATACTAAGTTATAGTATTCACAAGGCAAATACTACATTTGTGTGTAATATGAATGTGAGGCAAACCTTCTGAGTCAAAAGTCAATAAATAATTGAAATGCTGCTCCTGTGCCACAGTTTTCCCTTTGTCTACTTTGTCTGTAATTAAGAGTCTGGACCTGCTAATCCTGATGCTCGGTGTCAGGGAGACCAAAGTCACACAGGAAGAAGCAAGTCTTTCAAGATGCAATCCAACTTTAGCAACAAAGGAGCATAACGATACCAGCAAAACAACAAGTGGAGTGATTACAAGAGAGTGCATCTGTATGAAGGAGCACAATTATAGTTTAATGCATAACAAAAAACACTGGTAACTGGGCCCAAAAGAGCACATTGGATACTGTAAAACTCTACTATTATTTTTTAAGTTAAAGGCTGAAAATTACCTATTCTATAGTCTACTATATTGGAATCTATCCTATATATGGAATGTAATAATGTAAAGAAAAATGCTTACTTATCTTCTGTGATCTATTATTATTTGAATCAGTTCTTAAACGACATAAATCCTGTGTATAGTAATTTTTTATATTATGTTGGCTGATTGACTTAATCATTAGCATTGCAAGATGAAGGTGAAGTATCTTGTCACTGACTGAGAGGCTAATATTAGAGGAGCACCAAACTTCAGACTTAATAACTGAGACTACTGAGACACTGCAATGCTTTTCAAAATTTCAAGTACTTCTGTTGTGGCCAAAAAAAAATGACACCTGGATCTACTGCATGTAGTCTTTTGTTTCAAAACATCTGCACCTGTGTAGCCTTTTAGATGACAATGGCTTTGATAGTACTAACACTAGAGCAGAGAGACTTTTCTCCACCACTGGAGACCATAATGTTAACAACAACATAGCAGAGCACTCTACTCCCTCCCCCTTTCGCTTGAGTACACTGGCACAAGAGCTTGTTTTTACAAAACCCATTTAACCTGTCAGGCTGGGCAATGAATTACACTTTTATTTCTTAACTTTCATACAAGAAGACTATGAAATACTTTAAAAAGTTAAAGCTCTGAGGTTACATTAATGACCTGCACACTTATATTCATGCATATTCTTACAAACCTTTTAGAGACATATCTATTACAGGGCCACCACATAAAAATAGACAACCACACATTCTAAAGCCCAATTTTAGAATCACTAATTAGCCTAACATACAGGTCCATAACTTGTTGGACAAAGACACAGTTTATGTAGTTTTGCCTCCGTACACCACCACAATGGATTTTAAACCAAACACTCAATATGTCACTATACTGCAAACTTTCATTTTTAATTCAAGGAGTTTTACAAAAATGTTGCTTTTTCTGAGTTACAGATATTTTAACACATAGTCCCCCATCTCCAGAGGCTGCAGGAGGAAGCTGGAATACCCAGAAAAATTCTATGCAGACACAAGGTGAGCAGGCAAACTACAGATAAAAGACCCACCTGACCAGGAGGTTCAAACCTGGAACCTTCTTGCTATGGGGTAGCAGTGCCAACCACTGCACCCCTGCTTTTAAAAGTAATGTTACTCAACACTGTTTGTTATGCACTGACAATTTAGTACCCCACTTTCTTTTATTCAAGAATGTTCTCAATCAAAATTTGATCTGGAAGTAAATTATAATACAATGAACCAGAAGGAAACTGAACTGCCACTGTCAAAGATGCTTCCTAAATTAATAAAAGCATAAAAGTAACTTGCATTATTTGGGGAGTGTTAAAATTGTGTGTGTGAAGATTGATTGCTTTCTTTCTCAGTTTCTGCAAGCTGATCTAGGCTGTACAGCTCAGTTAAAAAATTTGGTTGCTTTGGTAAAGTACCAAACACTTTTGAAATCAATGTTATTTTTTGGTATTATCGTCCATTAAAAGTGAAGTAAGAATAAAGTAAAAAAAAAAAAAAAATCTGTTCTCTATCAGGATGATCCCACACTGCTTCGATAATGTTGAGGTCCGGGCTCTGGTGAGGCCAATCCATGACTGATAGCGTTCCACTGTGTGTTTTTCTATTCAGGTATGCTTTTACTGTATTGGCAGTGCATTTGGGAACACTGTCATGCTGAAAAATGAAGCTGCTGCCAATAAGACAGTTTCAGATGGTTTCAGACAGTTTGCATGGTGGATCAAAATCTGACGGTACTTTTCTGCATTCACAATTCCATCAGTTTTGACAAGATCCCCAACACTACTGGCTGAAATGCAGCCACTGATTTTCAGTCCAATTCTTGCGTGATTTGGGACACACCTTCCTTTTCTCCCTGTTTCCCTTCCTTAAGAATGGCTTCTTGACAGTTACACTTCCATTGAGAACATTTCTGATGATGCTTCGGTGAAAAGTAGATGGATCAACTGAAAAGCCAGCTGTATCTCTCAGGTCCTGTGTCAGGTCTTGGATTTTCTTGGTTGGATTCTTTTCTATTTCTTGAGGACATGACTTTCAGATCCTGCTCATCTGCTATAGATAGTTTTTTAGCCCTGCCACTTCTTTTTTTGTCCTCCACTTGTCCAGTTTCCTCAAATGTTTTAAGGACACACTGCACACCATGCCCAAGACATGCCAAGTTTTTGGCTAATAGCTCTTTGGGAATCACCTTGTTGGTGCAAAACTACTATTTTATGCCTATCAAACTGTGTTATCTTTGGCTTTTTTCATAGATTCAACTAAAGTTTATACAGAACAGATTATATGTTTTTGCAACAGGCTGCTAGTAACAAAGTTCCTAAAGATAGAATTTAAAATGGTTCTTTGCTAACTTGTCTGTTATGTGTAGACACAACCTTAAAATACAGCTGTAGATAAACTGCTGTGAAGTAAAACACTGACTCATTACAATTATGAAATCATTCTTTTCTTTATTATTTGCAGAAGAGGAACATAATCTCATTGTCATCTTACACTCACTACACATGTCTGTCTGTATTAACTCAGTTTGTATTATTTATTTTTTTCTACTGTCATTGCTCAAAATGTAGATTTTAAAGGATTTTAAAATTAACTATTAAGTTACTCAATAATATCCATTATTTTATATCTCTTGTTAAATGGAAAAAAGTTAGGAGAAGTAGGAAACAAGAAATTTCTCAGATATCTTTTCTTTATGAATGGAATCTTGTTCAAAGACACCAGTGACAAATATACACCATGACTGTTCATTAGCTTTCATCTTTCCACACGAACTGAAACTAACCTTTGTATTTCAAACAAGGCTTTAGATCTGTCAAATTTGTGCCATCTTGCTGAACATAATTTAACCACCTTTGCCTTGAACTGTCCCACAAGTCCAAGGCAGACACCACAAAATAATATTTTTTCTGCTGTTCTGAAAGACTCACCATTCACATAGCTGTATTTGCATTACCATGCCTACCTGCACATAATTAGTGAAATAACCTTGAGTCAGCTAGCTGAATGAGATGTAACTAATTAGCTGCCTTTTGTGCTCATACCTTTAGACAAAGTCAGTGGAATGCTAGAGGCAAAGAAACACATCTTCAGATTTTAGTGTTGAGTCATAAAATCCCCCATTTGGTACCAAACATATCAGCATAATATAATCAAAATACTTTACCTAGATGTGTCAAATAATCACCTTTTTTATGATAAATTTGATCTTATATCATGTTTTGTGTTAAATATTTATGAAGCGGCATAACATTTTGTGATGTTGCTTTCCAAAATTATTTTACCAATCAGATATTATAAGGGAAATAATCAAAATGGTGGACCCTGATTGGCAGGCATTACTGTGTCAGCAGGTCCTGATTGAAATGAAGGAAACCTGCTGAGTGAAAACATTCTGGAAAGAAATGACAATGCAATTACTGCATATCTAGCTGATTGGAAGGGTTAGACTGGTTGTTTAGTGAAGGATACCAATCAAGATTAACACAAAACAGAAAGTCACTTCAAAATGGGTATTTTTTTTTCACAAATCTGGCTACAATTGTTGTTGTAGAAATAGCTACAAAATTCCACACTCTGATTAATGGAATACTTAATCAAACATTTAACAATCATGATCTGATATGATTGGTGTCTCCATGTCCCCATCAATAAAATATCAGGCATAATAACACTACATACATATGTATTATATCAGAAACTAAGTTTGTAATTATTTGAATGAGTTGTTTTTAAAGAATACTGGATGACTGATTGATTGATTGATTAACAGTGTGCTGCAGAGTGTGCTGCAGTCTTTTGAAATACGAAAAACACAAAACAACTGTGAAAAAACAGAAACCAGTTAAATATTATTGTACAACTACAAATTTACAAAATCATCAATCCAACCATCCATTTTTAACTACTTATCCTACATATGGTCACAAGGTGAAAGGCAGGGTCACCCTGGACAGGTTGCCAGTCCATCACAGGGCCAGCACAGAGACAGCTCTCACATCCACACCTCCAGCCAATTCATAAGCACCAGTTAATCTAACATGCATATCTTTGGACTGCGGAAGGAAGCTAGAGTAACCGAAGGGAACCCATGGAGGAAAAAAAAATGTTTTCATTTATTTGATCACTTTAATGGATAAAATGTGTGTACTTTCGCCATGTATGAGCATGTATGTATAAACATGTAAACATGTATATACTTACAGTAAGACTTTAAATAAAGCAAGCAAGTCACTTATTTATTTCCTTTGGCTTCTAGTGAACAGATGGGCTAAAACTAAGCTGTTGCACAGAACCATTCTTCCACATATTTAATTATTATCAAACAATAACAAAAAATCGAAAGACCTCATGAACTCTAGGCTTTGATTAATTAATAGCCATCCATTCAGCATTTTTTTTTTTTTTTTTAAGGTCACGAGCCTTTGGTCAAGGCATAGATCAAAAAGTATCTGATATGTGCACTTTTTGTAATCTCTTATGCTTTGCCGTCAGCAATGCAGATACAGCCTGAGGGATGGACTTCACTATAAACAAACCAACAGAACAGCCATGAATTCCAATGAGATGCCTTCAATAACATTATATCTAACACACCAAGAACCAAGCATGCACCAAATAACCCTGTTCTGTGAGCATATCTATGGAAAATACTGATGAGTTGTGGTCAAATGGCAATAAATCAATACAGCAGATTGATCACTTATAAGGTTGTATTACATAAAAAATGAAACAATTTAGCCTCAGTAGTAGTAGTGGTTCTGCTCCTAAATGGTCACCAGTACCCCAGAGGATGGTGCATGGTGGGTGAAGCCAAAGCAAGCAGATGCTGGCATTTGGTCATAGTGGTGGTGAAAACGTAGCACCACTCATCATACACTCTTGAGTTTATAGCAATAGTGGTGATGGTGTCTTCCAGTCAAAATAGCCTGCATCTTATTAGTCCAGCACTCCTACTCCTTATTGCCTAACCACCAAGTGAATATATTGAAACTGATGCTTATGTTTAACCAAACAGAGAACGTTTTCCAGATTATATCATGAGCCATGGGCTTGCAAGGGTTTTTAAAAATACTTTATTAAAAATATTCAATTAATTTTCTACAAATTTTAGAATTTCTTGAGAAATAAAATCTTACTTTTAAATGCATTTTTGAAGTGTTATAATTGTGGTCAAAATATTCCAGTCTCTACACTGTTTGGTATTTGATTCTAAGATTATGAATCTACAGACAGGCTGTTGGCTCTTTGAGGTTGTACTTAGGCACAACAAAGCTCAAAGCAAAATCCAAATGTCAGCAAAGTATATGCTCAAAGTAACAGTATCTAGGAGTTAAAGTGGGATTTGGCAGGTGAGGGAACTGTAAGATCAGCTGTAGCAGTGCAGTGTGGACACAAGAATCACTTCAAAATAAGTCACATGATAATGTGTATTGTTAGCTCCAGTAGAATTTACTTTGTGTATGAGCTGTGATCAGCTGACCTGTGCTGTTCCTGCTGCTCTGAGGTTACCTGTTCTTTGTGGATTTAACCAACTGAATTCAACACTATATAAGCAGAAGTTTCACAAGCTATATAGCTGATTTCCAACCCCTAGACATCGTAACGCTGGCATAAAAAGTAAAATTCAATGAGTGAATCTAAACACCATCATCAGCTTGAATATAAATTGTAAATTGATGTCTGCCTTGATGTAACCTCACATTGACCGTTAACGCCACAGCCTGCTCTGTACCAGTTCTAATATGTGCATTACTGTAAACTTCAACACAGTACTGCATATTAACAACTCTAGCCTATGCCAAAGTGCCCAGTTTTTTTATGCAACCTTTGAATAACGCAAAATTAATATACTTTAATTTCTTTTGCAACATATTTCACAAAAATATAATCCAGAAACACATCATGTCTAGATCTTATATCTGATTAATTAAAAAAAAGTTTATCCAGTTTATCAAACGTCACTTACTGAACAGTCCTTACCTCTGAAAATAATCTCTCATCTTCCTCTCCTGTCCTATCCTTACATCTTTCTCAATCTCTGAGTGCCATACATATATATATATATATATATATATATATATATATATATCTATATA
>VUQS01046221.1:0-15773 GCA_015108495.1 Heterochromis multidens
AACAAACAGGGGGCTCATGTGGAAGAACCATACACAACCACAACAGCCTGGCACCTCCTCCTCATGCTGGTCACCAGCTTGATCACACACTGCTGTGGGATGGCATCCCATTCTTCAACCAGCATGTCACAAGTCAGCCAGTGTGGTTGTGTTGGTCACTCTGGCATGAACAGCACACCCAAACTGATCCTACAAGTGTTCAATGGGGTTGATGTCAAGACTGTAGGCAGGCCATCCCATCGTCTCCACTCCCAAGTTCTGGAGGTAGTCTTTGATAATAAACCCCTCTCTGTGGGGGTGAGCAATGTGATCTTGGAGAATAGAGTTCGGTCCTAGACTGTGGAGATATGGGATTGCCACTGGTTGCAAAATCTCATCTCAATATCTTTCTGGATTGAGATTGCCTCCAATGAGGACAAGTCTTGTTTTTCCAGTGAGGGAAATGCCGCCCCACACCATCACAATGCCCCACCCTACTGGTGTAGCAATCAGCATAGTGTTCTCTTTGTCTTCTCCACATATTGATCCTATCATCCAACTGCCGTAGAGAGAATCTGAACTCATCGCTGAACATAACATTCCTCTACATGTTCAGGTTCCAGTTCACATGTTGCAGACACCAGCGCAAACGGGCCTGACGGTGAAGGGAGGTCATAGCAGGCCTCCTGGCAGCCGTATGAGACCGGAGACTGACTGTGTGCAGTCTGTTCCAGATTGTTTGGGTAGACAGTCGTCAGAAATATCGTCCTACAAACCTTGACTGCAAATCTGCATAAGACTGCCTACAGTTCCTAAGTGCTGGAACTTGGCCTTCAATTTGGAGATGGTACTAGGGCTCACTCCAGATAATGCTGCAACTTGGTTTTGCGGAACACCAGCTTGAAGTTGCCCTATAGCATGGGCCCTATCCAGATCATACAAATGTGGCATGCTTGGAGCAGACACCAACTGACTGCTATAGCAGGATCCATGCTCACAGGTGCTGCTAATCAGGAACCAATCAGGTAACTGATTGTAGGCACCTGGGGTACCAGAAGCTCAAAACAAGAGTCAATAACAGAATAAGCTGTTTGGCATTGGCAGAGAAGATATGGCAAGTTTTTCATGGGCGTAACCCACATACTCAACTCTGCTGCTCAACCCACAAATGCATTTTCTTTACAAATGTGGAACCATTTAAGGGGAAATAAACAGGCTTTCCAACAGTGTAAGATTTATTGCCAAGAAGCATTGTTACAACAAAGAAATAATCAACCAAACACAAATTTCCTTACTTTGTGTGCTAAGTTTATATGAAATATCGTCCCACTCAAACTGAGGGTGTGGGTATTACAAGCATAACATGCAAAGTGCTGGAATTAGACTGCAAATAAACAAAAGAACCAAGCACCAACATGGACTTGATTCTGAGGAATTCTGTCTTCCAAAAATTTAACATCATTGTCAATCACATAAACTATGAGAAAAAGCAGACTTAGCGTGGAGCCTTATTAATTAAAAAACAAATCAAAACAGAACTCTTTCCTAGGGCTAGTAGAGGTACTGACCTGCTCTCTTTGGCCGACTTGTCACACTCAATGTCAAACTGCCATCTCTCAAGCACCTCGTTGGTTTCCAGACACGTGATTACCAACACCAGCTTCTGCACAGTGCACTCAAACAGCCACTCTGCAACACACAAAGAGCAAACATCTTGAAATAAGTGTTGTCATGAAAGAGACAGAAACTTTAAGTATAAACTCCCTAAAAACAGTATGCAAAGATTTGACAGAATTTGTATCCAGACAACTTTATCCAAGAGATCACATGAGTTTAACTAAGTCTGTGAGAAGAATAGCCATTCTGAATATGGGCTGTAAATGCAAGTGTACGCTAAAGATTGTATACATTCTGGCCAGACTGACCACCCCTCAACCACAATGTCTTTAACTAACTAACATTATCTTGGGTGGTGGAATTAATTCAGTTACAAATTTGACTTCTAGCAATTATTAAAATCAAGATAAAACATCTTTAGAACTTATTTAAAGGAGAAACAAAACAGTTATACTCAGTGCTCTTAAATATGTTGAAGTCTTTTCTGTAGCTTTAATACAATTTCACTACCTTTTTAGCATTATTATAATTTATAGCTTCAGTGATTTGACATGTGCACCCAAAAAGATGGATCATCTGATTACCTTAGTGACAAATGACATTACATTAAACTGAATCTCTTTGGATTCTCAGTTCATTTCTATTCAATTTTATTTACATAGCACCAAATCACAACAACAGTCACCTCAAAACACTTTATACTATAAGGTAAAGGTCCTACACTAAAGCAGCAAGCACAAGCCATCGATGGGAATGAAAAACTCCCTTTTAACAGTAAGAAACCTGGGAGGGGCAGCCATCTACCTTTATCAGTTGGGGATTTTGGATTTAAGAAAAAAGAAATTGTATAATGATGTAATCTTGGGCAGAGAAAGGTGCACTGATCTCTTTCCCCATTGTTGGATGCTTCACAGACATGAGTGTTTTTGGGAGAATCTTAAAGTTAACAAGAAATAACTAGTAGTTCACCTAAGAAGGGCCTCAGGATAGCTTGATAGAAATTTGTCTGACATGGAAATGGAAACTCTCACTCTGGTGCTTTGTATGTTACATAACATTGATCATAAGATGCTGGGTCTAATCATACTGATTAAAATCTCAGGCAGATTCTAATCGGTGTCTATGTTCATCTAATTCAATGCAACAGAAAGTAAACAAAGCACCACCTTGTGGTCCTACTCAGCAATTACAATTTACAAGTTCTTATAAAACCTCATTATTAAGTTAAATTCTCTAAAAGGCACTCCACTAAATTACCAAAATAAGATGACAAAAATCATGTATTGTTCACAATAGTTCTCTTATTTTGCTTTTCATTACATCTCTTTTACTTTTGCCTCTCCATAAAAATCCAAATTCACTCCCTACCAAACTGTGGGATCAGTTGATACCAATTTTTTTTTCTTTTCAGGTGTTCAAGGAAATCCACTTAATTAAAAACACAAGTTTCTTCTTCTTTTTAAAAAGTACAATAAATGCGCTAGTTTTTCAAGGTCTATGAATAATCATGTTAAATGATCATGGTCTCCATAGTGACCAAAAATAACTGTAACTAAGATTTCTTGCCATAATAGAGCAGATATAGCTACAGAACTCCGGATGCGGTTTCCTAGGGGGGGTCTTTGGACCCCAGCTGACTCATTCAGTTCTAAAGAGTTTTCCACTTTCTCCGTCGTTACGTCACATGAGTGAAAAAGCCCACTACTAAAGACTACCTTTAAGTTGAGACACCACGTTAGTCAGATAGTTCTTCAGCTTGGGGTCGGTAGTTAGTTGAAGGCTCATGTCATAGTGGGTGACTCTGGTGAATGTCTCTGGAGGATAGATGCCCCGTTGGTACAGGATGCTGTTGATGCCGAAAGCTGTGAAGGAAAAGGGGAAATCAAACGGTTCAAACAACGCGGAAATTCAGTGTTCATTGGCCACTCAGTAAAGTTTAAAGGCTTAAAGCGCCAGTAAACTATAAAAGACACACAAACACATCTAATAACACGTCAGCAAACTAACTAGGAATTAATGAATGTATTAGCTCTATAGAATAACAGAACCGACGTATGGTGTAGGGTCAGGATTCTAACTACACGAGGAGACATCTGGGTAGTCTTTACAAATGATTGGGTTTAAAAGTGTGGATTAACGCTTTTAGGATAAGTTAAGCGTAAACACTTTATTTTTAATAAACTAGAGCTCTGCTTGCCGCGCTGAGTGTATCCATGCTGCATTGATGCTAATATGCTACCGGGCACAGTGTAGGCCCGATAGCTTATTAGCGCTACATGCGTGTCTGCGTGTCGTAAACGAGCGACAAAAAATAAGAAATAACATGAATACTTACAAAAGAACTCGGCTACTAGCTCCGCGCTTCCTTTGAGAGTAATTCCCTTCAAAGTGCTTGTCATTTTCTTAACACTTTGGGTTAAACTCTCAACAGTAAATCTATTGTGGTTTTTTTTTTTTCTTCTTCAGTAGACTTCAACTACCCGCCATCCAGTTTGAATTTTGTCGGCTTCCACACTCTTGCGCATGCGTGAGAGATTGCGGCGCAAAATCGATGACGTTTTTTTTAGGTTGCGCTTACAATTTTGTGACACTAGAGAGCAGTGCAACGCCATGCTCTATATGTCACATAGGAACGTTGGCTTTGATTCATGTTCTATTCATTTTTCTGTGTTAAAGCCTTTCTATGTTTTTATTAACTGCATATTACTGTAATGTCTCATCCCACAAATGACTCCACCCATCCTGCATCTCACCTGTTCAACCTGCTGCCCTCTAGGAGACGCTACACGTCCATCCAAACCAGGACCAACAGACTCAGAAACAGTTTCTTTCCGCAAGCCATCACTGTACTGAACACACACACAGGCCCCACCCAAACTCACATCAGCATCTATCAAATGCACACAACATGCACACAGAGTAACACACACATAAACCACCACACAAGACAAGTGCAATACTTCAGAGCAACCTTGCACATCTTAATCAACCTTGTACATTTGTATAGTTGTATAGTTGGTATTTTTAGATTTGTTTTTATTGTTAGATATTAATTTTTTTTTTTTTTTACCATTTATTCTAAATGCTGCTGCCAGGGAGCTGCTTCTAATTTCACTGAATATCTGATGTATAATGACAATAAAGGATTCTGATTCTTAATTGATAAATTAATATTGTAGACAGCGTGCTTTATTAATCCTAAAGGAGTTCAAGGAACCACTGTATGCAGACTTGCAAAAGGCCCTCAATTTTCACACAAAGAAGCAAAACAACTTCAATCAAAGTTAGCTTCTGAGTCTTGTTGGCTCTGTACATGTCTTTGTATTTTGGTTTGAGTCTATGTGCTCATTTTATATAGTTGGCTTCTTCTCAGTCAGTAATTGTCTTTGTGTTTCTGGAGGGAAGTTGGCTAGTTTTCAATAGGAGTCACTTGCAGCCAGAGAATTTTTGAACCCCGCATCTAGTAGTTGCATGGTACTTTAAGGTGCTTGCAGCTTAAAACAACAGTGGCTGCTGTTGGTTCAACCTGCTAATGACGGTGCACTTGTGCACTGCTGTCCCTGAGTCCATCCACCTCTCTTTTATCACCACTATCATCTGGTATCCTGCTACCACAGCCAAGTGGCAAGGGCATAGTTTCCAGCACTCTGCCATCCAAGACCTGCACACCTCCAGGACCCTTAGGTGGGCAGAAGAGATTGTGGCCAACTTTTCCCAAAATTAATGAAAACCTTCCGAAATATGGAAAAGCTGTGATTCATCAAGAACGGCTTCTTTCCAGCGGCAGCTGGCCTCATTAACAAGTTCCCCAGACTGACACAGGATATGGACACCACACATTAAACTGTCAGGAAGTCTTTTTATTTACACATCTGTTAACCTTCACCTCTAACTTGCATGTTTCATTTACATGTGATACATCACACATATTGGTTGTTGTGTGAAAATTTAAACAGTCAGTCAGTATTTATGTCAGGCAATATTTTTTGTTTCTCAAATTTCTATTTCATGTTTACAGTTACGATTTTTATGGTACTTGGATTTTTTCACACTTATTATGTTTGTTTTACACACCCCAGTGATCTTAGAGCTTTGTTATCCAGCACAATTTTCCCCTGGTATGATCTCCTAAGGCAAATTGGTTCTGGGTGAAGAGCCAAACGAAGTGAGATTCAGAAGATGATGAAACCTATGGAATATGATACCTCTCCCAGGAAAGGGATACCAGGGCCCTCTGAGTGGAGGGGCTCATTGGCAAATGTCTGGTGGCCAGGTCGTAACTCATGGGGACCAGCTAGGCTCAGCCCAAATTATCCACATGGGCCAGCCTTTCCAGTGGGACCACCACCTGTAGGAGAGGCTGTGGGAGTTCAGTGCTATTTTGCTCAGGCAAGGGACGGACTGGTTTTTGGGGGGAAGGAGCTGGAGCTTATACTCCTGGTTGAGAGATACCAGCTACATATATTTGGCCTCACCTCAATGGAGATATCAGGTTCTGGAACCAGTCCTCTTGAGAACTCCACAACTCCACAATGGAGTTGTCTTCAGTGAGAGATGGCAAGCAGGGGTGTGTATACTCATATCCCAGCAGTTAGGTACCTGTACGTTAGGGTTCTCTCCAGTGGATGAAATGGTTGTTTCCATACACCTTCAGGATGGGGAATGGGTCCCGACTGTCATTTGCATATATGCAAAACGAAAGAGTCGAGCTGCTACTTCTCTACATCAAAAGGAGCCAGCTGAGGTGGTTTGGGCATCTGGTCAGGAAGTCTGAACACCTCCTATGTGAGGTGTTTTGAGAACTTCCAACTGAGAAGAGACCACGGGCTGACCGATGAAGAGATTATGTTTCTCAGCTGACTTGAGAAGACCTCAGTGTCCCCCAAAAATAGCATCAGGGGATGCCCAAAGAGAAGGAGGTCTCAGGGTCTCTGCTTAGACTGCAACAAAGACTGCAACTGAGACCCAGATGAGCAGCAGGTAATCAATGGATGGATATTTTGTATATATATCAGAGTTTACTTGCAACCCTAATTCCAAAAGAGTTGTGACACTGTGTAAAATGTAAATAAAAACAGAATACAATGGTTGGCAAATCTCATAAACCCATATTTTATTCACAACATAACATATAAAACCTGTCAAATGTTTGAACAAATAAAATGTACCATTTTAAGAAAAAAAAAAGTCATTTTGAATTTGATAGCAGCAACATGTCTCAATTAAGCTGAGATGGGGGCAAAGAAAAAAAGGTGGAAAAGTAAGTGGCACTAAAAAGAAACAGCTGGAGGAATATTTTACAACTAATTAGGTTAACTTGCAACAGTTCAGTAACATGACTGGATATAAAAAGACCCTCTTAGAGAGGCAGAGTTTTGCTGCATGTTGAAACAGTCTACAGTGCAAACAACATTTAAATCAAAAACTGGCTTTCACTTTCAACACTCCTGATTCTGTGACAGTAGAGATGACAGTGTGTGTGTGTGTGTGTGTGTGTGTGTGTGTGTGTGTGTGTGTGTGTGTGTGTGTGAGAGAGAGAGAGAGAAAAGATCAACCCTATCCTGACTGTCATTCACTGCGTCCTTCACAAGTTAGAAATTGCAGTTTATGATGCTGTAAAACACATTAAAGAGCCGAGTCATTTTCAAATGTTTATTGATTCTCAAACTCGCAGCTGATCTCAGTAAATGTAACAGAGTTGCCTCCTTCCCTGTAGGGTTAGGCTTAGATTCACAGATGTCTGCTGATGACATCCTGCAGGAAAGCAGAAAAAGTCTGACATCAGAGCAGGCTTTTTCATTATTCTGATATACAGGAATCTATTGTAGTGGAATATGTACTTATTATATTCAAAATTGACAGTATTTTGTACTGTTCATATTTTAGATTATTTTATATTTGAGGGCAGCTGTGACTCAGGAGTTAGAGCGGGCCATCTATTTATCGATTGGTGGTTTGATCCCTGGCTCCCCACAGACTACATGCCAAAGTATCCCCAGGCAAGGTACTGAACTTCAAGTTGCATTCATGTGAGTGTGAGTGTGTGCGTTAATGTTAGACAAAGTGCTTAGGCATAGAATGACAATGCTGTATGAATGTGTGACTGATGGTAACTGGTTTGAATTATACAAGCTACAATCACAATCATAGTAATTAGCCACATACAGGCAGTAAATGTAGACACATGTAAACAAAAATTTTATCAATTTACATAGTGTTATGAAAACTCTAATGTCTCAAATAGTGTTTGTAACTTCAGTCCAGCCTTAATCTTCACGAGCTAAGTATAAAACCAAACTGGTATCACTTTATAAAACCTCTGCTGGTCTGTGCTAACAGCTCTGTGGTTTTGTATCGAAGGACTTCAGTCCCACAGTCATGTCATGTTTCATAATAGAGACTGTGGGTGCTGGCATCAAGCCCTCTCAAGAATTGGTCTGGCGCCATGAAAATCATACACTTCGCTTGTTCCCTGTGCTTATAAATGGGATCAAACCTCAAGTCTTGAGTCCCTGGAGAACTGAAGAATCTGGCAGGCACACCAACAGATATTGGACTTGGATCAAAGTCTGTTAGCCATCTACCTTAGATGTGATCATGCTATGAAGCATTTGATAAGCCCCTTAAAAAATGTTATTCAGAAATTTTATTTATAAATCTTAGTAGTTGTTGTTTTTTATTTTTTTTACTTTAGAGTGAGACTTTATAATCCTTTTGTTTGATGCTGGCAGTGAAGAGAAATAGGAAATGTGTCAGGGCTCCAGAATGTGATCAAAATAGGTGCATAACTGACCCTTGTTTTTTTAGAGTGTGTGAATTAAAGTTTCACGTGGTCACATTTGTGGAAGTGCATGATGAACATTGTTGTTGAAAGTATTTATTTTATTATTATCAAGTCACAAGCTGAAACAAAAGGCTGCAATTAAATTATGTGCTGTTGTGATCAGCAAAGAAAGCAAGCAGCATCAAAACATATGGACTAGTTGCATAAGAAAGACTGCTAATAAAAAGAAATACTTTATTTAACACGAGTATGAACAGGCTATATATACTGTACATTAGATCTGCATCAGCAGTAGGACCAAATGTATAAGCAGTTCATTCCAAAGGAGTCAAAATCTATGGAGCCATCATAATCATCTATGGTTGGGTTGTGTTTTAAAATTAAAACATTGCTTATTAAATGACGTGTTACCAGGCTACTGAACTTGCTAGTGATTGTAATGATAGAAGCTGCTTACAGACTAAAAATGATTTAGTATTTGCAGGACCAGATGGGGTAGCTAGCAGATAAAGAAGCACTCTCCAATGCAGCCATATAGAAGGCCAGATTCTGTGGCAATGTCTCATTAAAGGCTGCCTACACCATGTGCTGGTTGTAACATTTTTTGAGCTGGGCCTGCTTACATCTCATAAACTGTAACACAAACAGGTCTATCACAATTGTTTGACTTATTACTGCAAATAAGAAGAGCTACTTACATGTGGGATATGTGAGGGAAGGTTGGTGACTGTGGGCCCATAAAATGGGCTGTTCTTATTGAGGAAATAGCACTCCTACAACCAAGAGTTATCTTTCTCTTGCCTCCTAAGCTTCATCCGCCAGTTCTGGAATCAAGTCTTCACCTACAAAACAAGCTTTATGAACAACACAGTGATCAAAAAGGGTACATGGAATGTATTTTGTATTGTCTTCCACCAACCTTCAAAAATCCCTTACTTGTTTGTATGTTAGACCTATCAATACTGCCAGGTTCTTCAATTGTGTTGAAGTACTGCTTAGCACTGAAGAAGAGCATTCAAACGCCTTGATGAAAATGTTGTCTGGACCTTTACTTTCGGATGAATTACAGGAGTAGTTCTTGGCTTCTATGGGGCACTTGAGGGTACATGAGAGGAACTGTTGTCTCTGTGAAGGCTAAGAACTTTAGACCAATTACAAGAGCGTTTAAAGTGCTTGTGTGACTTGCCTCCACTGAACCCATATAGCAGGGTCCACCAGATGGACAGTGTCTGCTAGGCTGCTGCCAGTAGTCTATGGATTGATTCTTATACTACTTGAGCACTCAAAGTACTTTGTACAATATGCCTCATTTGCATGCTTGTCACACTTACATGTTTCAGATGATAACACATAATTTAATATTAGACAAAGGTAACCCATGTAAATATGATGTAGCATGACCTTAAACAGGCCGTTCATGCTCGAAAACCCTCCAATGTGGCTGAATTAAAACAATTCTGCAAAGAAGAGTGGGCCAAAATTCCTCCACGTTGTCTGCCAATGGTTTCTTGTTTGGCTTTGCTTTATATTTCATGTTTTGCTGTATAATTCACACTATTTTTTCCAGCATTTTTTTTTATCTTCATAACCTAATAAGCTTGCAGCCCTGATGACATGTTCAAAATGTTCATGCAAAAACACATCTGAGGTCACAAAAGGTCTGAAGATAGAGCAGCAGTTTAGTTAGGGGAGTAAAAGGGACATGCCATCTTTTGGCAAAAGAAAATTGTCACAAGCTGAACAGGCAAGGAAGAAACAAACTGAAGAGAACATACACAGAACCTGATCCACCAAGCCAATCTGAAATTTCTGTCCTTCTACATACTCAGACACATTTTTGAAAAGGATTTTGAAAAACCTGAAGTTGTTTGACCAATGTCATATGTCAAAACAGAACATCAACACAACACAACAGGAATCTCAGCTGTCATGGTCTGAGAAGGCTTGGGGTTTTGTTTCCTTTTTCTCTCTCTCTCGCACTCATTTTTTAAGTCTATTCTCAGTTTAGGCAGAGTTCTGACCTGTTGCTCTTTCCAGGACTGCCTTTAGGCTGAGCCCTCTCACATGGATGTACTTCCACACCTGTTCTGAATGTCCTCATCAGCTGGGGTATTTAGTGGCTGGAGGGACTGTTAACCTCTGATATGTTGTTTAATAACCTCGTATATATTTAATAACCTCATATTCTAGTTACTTGCATTTGTTAACCCAGCTTCTCCATCTGCCTCCTAGTTGCCTGTTCCGTGTCTGCTCAGCAAATCTCATTTAGGACTTACCTGCATTCCTGAGGAGCTCAGTTCAAACCTCCAGCTATACTCACCTGCCTGCTCACTTTCTGCCACTGCCAACCTTTCCTCTCTGAATACCAGCTTGCCAGGTAACCCCCTTCATGCTCCAAGTCTGGAACCTCTCAAGTAAGGTTATAAAATTCAATTGCAATAATCTAGTCTCATCAGAATTCACTTTGACTGGCACTAATGCCCTCTCTCAAAATTAACTTTCAACCTAAACCAGGATGTTTTCCTAAAGCTAATCAAGTAGTTTTTGGTGACTAAACACAAATGTAGACTTTATTGTTGTTGAAGTGCTGTTGAAGTACATCAAGGCACTGAGACCAAAGGACACATTGTGTCTCTGTCTCGCCAGCAGCATTTAGAACAGCAGTGCTTGACGACCTGTAAATGGATCGTGGTGGTTGCATGGTGTGTTGCTGTTTCTGCTGCCAGCCCTAAGAGTACAGATAAACCAGACCTGCTAAATTACAGTGCTTATCAAATTTATTAGACCACCTGTCATAAAAAAATCCTAATAATAAAAAAGAATCCCATAATAAAATTCCTCCTCCGGTTTATCTGGGGGAATACCGAGGTGTTCCCAGGCCAGTTAAGAGATATAATCTCTCCAGTGTGTCCTGGGCCTACCCCGGGGCCTCCTCCCAGTAGGACATGCCCAGAACATCTCACCCAGGAGGTGCCAAGGGGGCATCCTAGTCAGATGCTCGAACCACATAAACTGACTCCTTTCAATGTGGAGGAGTAGCGGCTCTACTCTGAGCCCCTCTCAAATGACTGCACTCTTCACCCTATCTCTAAGGGAGAGGCCAGCCACCCTTTGGAGAAAGCTCATTTCTGCCATTTATATCTGTGATCTCATTTTTTTTGGTCACTACCCAAATCGTGGGACCGTAGGTGAGGGTGGGGACATAGAGCAACCAGTGAATCGTCAGCTTCAGTTTTACGCTCAGCTCTTTCTTCACCACGACGGACCAGTGCAGCGTCCGTATCACTGCAGCCACTGCCCCAGTCCGTCTGTCAATCTCCCGCTCCCCTCTCCCCACGCTTGTGAACAAGACCCAGACATACTTAAACTTCTCCACTTGGGGTCTAAGTGCAAGTGAACAGGAAGAAAGAGCATGTTTGATGTTTTTTTTTCTTTCTATCCACCCATTATGTAGATAACTGGGTGTACTGTAATGTTATTACGGTACACCCATTATGCAGATAACTGCTTGTATTTCAGAAGGTGCAATATAATCTATGTGGATTAATGATAAACAGAAAGCATAAAACCTATAGTATGTAGGAGATCCCTAACAATCATATAATTTTATGTGGCGTTTTCACCAAACTACATAATAAAGCCATGTGGTCAATGTGGTTCACATTGTGGTTTTATTTTACTCCAAACTCGATCAAACTATTATTTAGATATTTAGGAGAGGCATTATTAAATTAGACTTATTACCAGTGTCTGGTTGATTATTCAGAGGTAGCAATGGAGCAACAAAATACACTGTTTCAGAGTTTATGTGTGAAACAACTTAAAGTAAATTACACAAGTTCCACTAGCCACAGCAGAGCTCTAGTTTTCAGGTGACTAGTCAAGATTTCTTTACATTTCCATTCCTTTAATTCCTTTAATCCATAATTTCCTCTGGGATTAATAAAGTATTCTGATTCTGATGATTAATCTTAGGGTAAAAGATGTACTTTCTGAGATGAGTGTGTTTTTTTCTGAAGTATACAACCCACATCTCTCTTTTGTTGTCTTAATTTCTCATCTGCCTTCATTGTCACATCAGCCATGCCTTACCTCTAAATGATCATGGTATGAAACCCGACAGAGCCCAGGAGCTGACAATTAAGGCACTTTGATCTAAATGTAATTCTTCAATCTGTGATGGAAGATGCAAAACATAATACTGAACTACCGTCATTTAATATGGAAACCAATCCAGTTTTTGTGATAGCAGGTCATTAGTGGGAGGATGTTTATTGGGTTGTTGTGAACATCCTGTGGCATCTGACAACATCTCCAGTGGGTTGTGAAATGGGTATGTTTCTGAATAGTCCACAGATGCTTAACCTTGGAACCTTAGGCTCTTTGTCATTTCTTAAGTCCTTCCCGGGAAGGTTTTGTGGTAGGATAACCTCTCGCCTATGAAAATACTGAGTTTTGTGTGTCTGGAGAGAAACTTTGTGAAATCTAACAAGTTTACTACAATTACATGGTAGTGTGGAGTTCGATCAGTGCAGACATTTACAAGACTGCAAGTTGTAGAGGAGGTATTGACGGGGGATGCGCTTTGGTAATTTTTCTAAATGGGGGAGGCTATATTTTTTATATGATGTTGAATCCAAGATGTTGAAATCAGACATTTACATAAATGTATAACACTACATTTGATATATTTCTAAAATGAATTAACTGTCATTTGAATATCTGCCTTTATTCATACAGCCTTATGGCAGTGGTGTTGCTGGTCTCCATGAATGAAACAGTATAGAAGCTATTTTTTGTACACAAAACAGAGTAGTGCCTCATCTGTTAGCCATACCATAAATGTAGCTACACATGTTTGTGAATTGTCATGTATCAGTGACCCTGAACTGTTTTCTATACATCCCTCATTAATGCCATATGGTCCAGACCTCTAGCCTGACTTGCCAAAGTGTTCATCCAGTCTATTTCACATTGTGCTGTTGTGCTGTTTGGATGAGTGCTTCTCATAACAGTGCAAATTTTTTGTTGTTGGACTTTTAGCCTGCATGTGAAGAGTTTAACAAAGTAGATAAATTGTAGTCCACCCCACTGCTACAAGTAAATTTTTATGCTGCGGCTATGATTGATGAGTTAGTCATTACTTTTGAGATCATTAACAGCATAGTAACAATGTAACATGCAGAACATTATCTTTTCTAACTGGTGCAGCAATCTCCTTCTGTGCAGCCTATGACTCTCTATGCTCCTGCATTGATACAGTATATCACTGAAATGCATGTAGAACAATCTACTCACACACTCATAACTTCAGCCTGGCTGCATACTAGGTTAAAAAAAATCGAGAGATACACGACAACCCAAAAACACACTGATTTCAAGGACAACAACTGTGAGCACAAACATATCTGAGCTTATTTAAATAAAGCCTGGTGAGATCCATTCTTAAATAAAGGATGGATCTCAGGAGGTATGTCCCTATTCCTGATGATTATGTCAAAATAAGCAACTAATAGAAGCCAAGACTCCATTGGCTATTTGCCTCAGTTTGCATTAGCTAACTCACTGGCTCACTGCTTTTGTGTTTTGTATCTACAATTGTGGTCAAAAGTTTACATACAGTCATCATGGGGCTTTGGGAAAGCCATTCCAGCAGCTTAATGTTAGTCCACTTTATCCATTCCAAAACCAGTTTTGATGTGTTTTTGTCCTGTTGGAACACCCAGTTGTGTCTAAGTTGCATCTGTCTAGCTATTGATTTTAGGTGAAGTGGAAGAATTTGGAGGTAGTTCTCTTTCTTCATGATTCCACCCACTTTGTGCAAAGTACCAGTGCCACTTGCAGCAAAACAGCCCCAGAGAATGATGCCATCACCACTATACTTGATAGCTGGTACAGTGTTCTTAGGTTTGAAAGTCTCACTTTTACTCCTCCAAACATACCTCTTGTCACTGTGGCCAAATAGCTCAATCTTTGTCTTGTCTGACCATAAAACTTTTCTCCAGAAGGCATTTGGCTGTGGGTAGCTGCAAGTTTCAGTTGAGCTTGAAGGTGTTGATTTTGGAGCAGGAGCTTCTTTTTTTGATCAGTATCCTCTCAGTCCGTGGCCATGTGAAACTTGTTTCACTGCGGACAGTGACATTGGTGTTCAGCAGCTTCCAGTTTGTGGCTTGAACCTTGGTGGTTCCTGTGTTGTTCCTGAACATCCTAACACATTTCCTCTCATCTGAGGGTAACAGTTTGGGTCTTCTTCCAGACCTTGGCAAAGTGGTGACACATCCAAATAACTTTGGAACTTTTGAACTGATGAACTGAACTGATGTTTAGATATGGCCCATTAAGCTTCTGGAATGGCCTTTCCAAAGCCCCACACTCAAACATATTGAAAATTTGTGGACTATGGTTAAAAGCTGGCTCTGTGCCAGCACAACAACCAATTTAAATGTGCTCTACCACTTCTGCCAAGAAGAGTGGTCAAATATCCAGCCAGAATTATGCCAGAAGCTTGTTGAAGGCTACCAAAAGCATCTGGTTGAGGTCCAACTTGCTAAGGGACAATTAACCAAATATCAGAGGGGGTGTATGTGTACTTTTGACCCTGTATGTATACCTTTGACCCAGTGTGGATTAGAGAAAATCCAAAATAAATTTAAACTTGTGCACCCAATTCTTGTTTTTTAAAATAATTAAAGATGTATGTTATATAATCATTCCACCCTGGAAAAAGAACAGTTCAAAGAATTCATTAAAATCCCAAAATTACCATGACATTCATGCCCATGATGACTGTATGCAAACTTTTGAAGTGTATGTCTCTGTTAGCTCTCGTAACTTTGCTCTAAAACACCTAATCAAATTGAATTAACAAATTTATATTAATGTTGCTGTTTCTTTTGCAGGTCAGGTCCAGACAGACAATGATTGTTCTCTGAATGTTTAACCTCCTAAGACCCGAACTCTTTCATGGCATGCATTTTCCGTAAGTGGATATCAGGCTCTTGTAGAGCAAAATTTAGTATTGTGGTCTAGACAACCCAACATGTGATGTCCACATATGTGGACGCCAGGTCCTAGGAGGTTAAAGAGTGATTCACTACAGTAAGTTTTCCTAAAAAGTTGAATCTGTTCATCTGGACGTAGCGATTTTTTAGTGGGAGAAACGTTTCGTCACTTTCTAGTAACTTCTTCAGTCTCAGCTGACTGCAGAATTCCCCAACCTTATAAACAGTACATTGCATAATGACCGAAACCAGCACCACTGACTAACAATGGGCCATTTGGTCAGTTTCATGATCAATAGTATGCAAATTGTCATGACCATTGATCAATGGCCATGAGTACCATTCACAGAGATTGGGGAATGGCTGCAATCACAGCATTGTAAGATGGTGAC